>MJUU01059148.1:3800-54191 GCA_002080025.1 Modiolus philippinarum | reverse complement strand
TATATGCTCTGTTGGCTTATTTCTGACAATAAATATGGTATCACACATCTTGTACATGTCTTAGATAAATTTGCATAAAAATGAAGGTTTCATTGTTACTTTACAGATATTAGATTTTGACATGTACAATTTTTATGATACTCAAAATAAGGCATATTGTTCAATTTATTCATTAAGATGACTTAGCTTTTTAACATTAAAAAAATGTAACCAGTATTGCATTTGATTTTCTTTTTTTTTATTCTGTAGGTATACAAATGTAGTATTTAATCATTTGTGAATAACAGGCATCAACAGCTGACAAGAAATGACCAGAGCTTGTATGTTTAAGATCTTATTGGACTATTGGAATTATGGAAACATCATATAATTCTAGGATAATGCTTCTCTAGTCACCAGAATTTTCAGATCATAAGGAATTAAAACTGAAATATGGAATTGTTGTTAAAAAATTCCTGTTCTGATGGAAGGGAAATAACTCTTAGCCAATTGTAATAAAGGCTATAGTGTTGATGTACATATTATATATATATGTAATTGAAACAGTTTGAAATGAATCAACATGTACATGTACAGAAGTGTTATAATATAAACTATATTGTACACAAGGATTTGAATATTCTGAACATGTACAAATTAGTTTTTATAGATTGTTCTTCAAATAGTAAAATTCTAGTACAGTGTAAGTGTATAAAGGGGAATAACTCCTAGTGCTTGCTGATAATTTTTTTCTTGAGTATAGGCATATTTTATTTTATTATTATATATTTTATTTGAAAAATGAAAGTCTGTGTTGTAATGCATAAGCACGAAATGGTGTTAACTTTGTTAAATTATATGAAAATGTTTTTATTTACTTTTTTTTTATTACTGATAGATATTTAAATATTTATTTATTGTTTTTTTGGTCAGATATTCAATTTTTTGATTTACTTCTGTATGTGTTGCAAAATTTAACATTATAACAATAACTCAAGCTATTTATGTCATGTTTCAGCTAAGGTTGATGTCCCTTTTATAGTTTTTATACACATATATTTTTGACAAAACAAATCTTTAAGTGGAGCAGTATCATAAGATAATAGAAATTCACCTCCTAATTCTGGCTATTAATTTACAATTTGCTTCTTTAATGTGATATTTATAATTTATAAATATAATAATAAGCTCAAATTCTTTTATTTTTACAAAATGATTCATGGTTGGAAGGTAACAAAGAAAAGACTTTTACTGTTTCAATGAAAAATGATATTCTATCATGGAAAGGGAGATAATTCATTTTATTTTTTGCTTTTGTTATGGACTATCACCTCTAGTTGAAGACCCTCAGGCGACATCAAGATGAAGACAGGAATAAAAGCCCTGTCCTTGATAAACTGGAGTTTTCTATGTATCGTGTGCATTTTTGTCACATGTACATTCACTCCATATCCTTTCATTTTTCCTATCATCCTTTTCTCTGAATTTCTGATTTTCATTAGTTCATTTTTGTCATTGTGTTACTGGGGTTCTGTAATCAGATTTTAGGCAACATCTGTATTACGTCCACAGTCATTTTGTGTCAACTCCTCTAAATTTAAACCACTTTTTTATTATGCTGCAATCTTATCATGTCTTTATATGGATTAAGCATTACGAGTTGTTATCTTGGAATACAACAGATATAAGAGTTATCTTTTATATTCCATAATTTTTCAAATTAATTTTTTGGTTTGGTAATAAAAAATGGTAATTTTAAAACCCCTTTTCCCACCATATATTAAACTTTCTACTAGAAATTTATTTACAGTAGTATAAGGGAGGCAATTCATCTTTATTTGTATTAAAAATATAGAAAGTTTTTAAAGGGAGATAATCCATTTTTTAAAACAAAGAGTTATTTACTGCTGTACATGTATAATCATACTTGTGAACTGGCTTTAAAAATTTAAAACAAATGATAAGAAAACTTCATGCTTTATTGATCCATATTATTTTTGTGATTGATTATTTTTATGAAAATACATGAACTACCGTACTGTAACACCAATGAAAATGTTTGATTAACTTAGATATTATAATATACACATGATATACTTTCTATTATTAATTGGGATAAATTTTATTTTATTAAATATTGAAAACTGATGCCTTCTTGATTTCTTGCTTAACTATATTTTGGAATATATTCAGCCTTCATTATCTAGCTTTGAGATTCTTTAAAGAGGAGGTCTTTTTTCAGAAATATCATGGCAATTGAAGCACTACTATATCACTCTGATGTTAGAGATGTATGACTTTAATTTTTCATTATCTCTTGTTTTCTATTTTTCACACATCAATTTTGTTTTGGGTTCATATCCAACATACGGCCAATCTATCAATAAAAGAATTTCAGTTTGGACCAGTGTTCTCATATCATGTATATACTGGCAATTAGCTAACTTCAGCTGCTCAAGAATTTACAAATGTTATGTGACTGACCAAAATGGACAATGGATGTTTTCATACATTAAATCATCCACAATTATGCAGTTTTGGATTTCTGTCAACCAATGAAGAAGATGAGAGCACATCGGAATATTCCTGATATAATACCCAATGTATATGGGAATAACACAGGATATTGGGTACTAAGACTGGTATCATCAATGGAGAGAAGCATTGAACAGTTACTGTACAGGAAACTTGGTACTAGCTTAGTTAGTACTAAGTTCCCTTTACGATTAAAATTCATTGATTTTCTCCATTGGCGGTACCAGTCCAAGTACCAATATCTGGTATTGTTCCCATATGTTGACACCCATCGATTTGAAAGTACTCACATTTCCAGTTGCCATTTAATTTGTAGTTTACTGCAGTTTACACAAATTAAATACTGATAAATTAAGGTTTAAACCAATGTATATTAAAAGTTTATAAGAATTTACTGCTCATTAAACTTAATTATTTTACTAGTTTAAACAGATTTAATGGTAAGAATTAGTCAATTAAAATTTTAATTTATTTAGATTTAATATATATTAAATCAAAAATAAATTTCTAGTTTATATCAATTTAATATATATTTAATCAAAAATAAATTTCTAGTTTATACAAATTTAAAATATCTTAAATCAGAAATTAAATTTGTAGTTTATACAAGTTTAATATGTATTAAACCTGAAGTTTAAACAAATTTAAACTTGACATTAAATGGGGTGTAAATTTGGGAATTTAATTGTAAAATTAAACCGAATGTAAACTTAAAGTAAATGAGAAGTTTTCAAGAGAAATAAACTTGTATTATATTTCTAAATTTGAAATTTAATGTTCATATAAGATGCATTTAATTTTCCAATAAATGTATCATTTCGTGCAGTGATACATCAGATTTTTCACAAATACAAAATACGGAAAATACTGTGAAAGGACCCATAACATACAGAATGCTTGGTAACCCTTCATAACGTTTATTGGACCAGAGGTCCCTTAGGGTATTCACCAGCCCAATAGTCAGACTTGACTGGCATGAAAAAAGTACCTTGCGTTTTATGAAAATTTACTGTTTTCTGTCAAAATTCTAATCCCTTAAAATACAGAGGCTTCATTTCGTGTATGGTACTCGGTGGATGTAAATGGTACTGATTTGATATCTATGGTAATGAGCACTGTTTTTGACTACTTTTGGATTATGGCTTCCCGTATTGCTCGATTTAAATGCTGCTTATCCGTGACTGTCCAATGGTCGCTCTTTCCCATATTAAGAATTTACAAGTGATAAGCTAAATAGAAATGATCGAAAATGATGCGCAGTTAAACACCAACTGATAATAATTACTTTATGAACAAATTGTCTTTGATGACTGGCATATATTTGTACACGATCAGAAGCTGTGTAATATCGGGCTTTTCATAAAATTAATGTAAACATTATTGATTTTATCATATAACTTATTATCATTTTCCTTGTCTTTTCATATATCACCAAGAAAAAAAAACTACCTATTCCAGCGGCATGTCTTATCAAATTGTATATTGGAAGTGGCCCTTTGTGTGTGTGTGTGTGTGCTCAAATCCCAAATATAAACAAAAACAATGAAAACAAGTTTTACGCCGGCTAACGAATTCAAACTTGCAAAAAAGAAGAAAGGTAGAAATTTTAAAACGCGGAAATTCTAATAATACAAAATGGAGTAAAATATGAATACGACTGAACAAAAATGGACAAGAACCTAACCACAACAAAAATAAGAGGTACCATCAAGTGCCCAGAAAGTGTAAAAATGGGATCCGTCACGAAAATAATATCCATTCGTAGTTAAGTATACTGTCTGCTTCATGAATAGATCGTAGATATATAAATTGTTGTCAGATTCAGTAAGAAACTATGATATTTTGCTGTTAAATTGCATTTGCAGTCTTTTCGATGATTTCAATATATATCGTTCAATCTTGGTAGACTCAATTTAAATATTCTAAATATATCCCAGTTCCAGTTTCTAGATATCCATCCTGGTAAGCTCGGTAATGTTTAGATAAAGAATAAGGTTAATCTTCAAATGTTAATAACCGGCATAACTTATTACTCTAATCCGGGCCAAAATATTATCAAATGCTACTCAAATACATCATTTTCAACCGGCCTAAGCATTAACGAAATGTAATTATAATCAACCTCAACTTACCTGAACCGCATATGGACGTATTTGGTATCTTAAAAGAGGAAACAATGTTAAAATTATATTTTTCTAAAGATTGAATACATCTTTTCAAGTATAGCACCAACAAGTTTTTCTAAAATGCCAGTGTAAATATTATGTAGTGATTTATTGAATTTTTTTGGTAAATACCAAATACATGTGTACTGTTTTGATTCGTTCGTATACTTCCTATTAAATTTAAAACAACATTTTTTTTCTTCCTGGTATTATAAATAAAACATTAAGGGGTAAAACAGATTATTGGGATAATTTAGCTGAAATTTACAGTGGGATTTTTAAAGAATAATTCACACATTTATGAAATAAATCGGGAACGAATACCGAAGAAAATCTAAAAAGAAAAACAACAACAAAATATGTCACTGATGAAGGAAACCTAGACAGCACAATAACAAAATGAAGATCGCCAAGAGGTTAAATTACTATCAGTGAACAAAAAAATCTTAAGAGTTATCATCGGTTGTTTCGAGAGGGTAGGCGTATTACCCTTCTCGGAACGCGAAAGAATTATTCATCCATTGTTACAACGGTCATACAGGTAGCACGGTACTAATTATTTTTCCATAGGCGACAATAGTAACATTTTCAGGAAATTTACTGATTTCAAACAAGAACTCAAAGTGAAGTCATATCAATTTATTATGCCATTCCAAGAATAAGTATGAAATATATTCATGACCAATTCCCTTTCAAGCTATACTGAGTCAAGCAGACCCACTGTCTTAACAGTTCAAATTTTACTGCCAGTCATTGAAAATGAGGAAAATATTTTAAAAAATTCTCAAAAATTCATTCTTAACTAAATCAAAATTTCTTTTGTTATTTTTGAAAACTTATTCACTATTCAGTCTTGAGATATTTAAGGCATACATTTTAACAACATAAACCAATCATATTTAACCTTTGGTCTTCACTGTGAATCTGAATGTAGGGCACACAAAAGTTTTAACTGGTTCCCGCAAAGTAATTAGTACCGTGCTACCTATAGGAATACACATTGAGTACATAACTAATGGAAACACTTCCTGGAGCAAGATTAAGCATTTTCTGACTTTGATTTAATAAAGTTAATTTGAATTCACCATTTGACCTTGACCCAATAATGGATTTCAAATGCCAACCCCCATAGGCAATGTTGGATGGTTGGAAACCCTCATTTCAAACAGACCTCAAAAGGAGTGAGGAGAATTTCTTGGTGAAATCACCGAATTCAAATACAAACAAAAGACTAGTAACAGCTGTTTAAAGAAATACAATCTATATCATCTCTGGTATGTTAGATTCTTGACTACTGTCTTAAATATCATCTTATATTGAATTTCTGTATTTTCAAACAAATGACCACCCCATAGCTTACAGCAGGCTTTAAATTGGCCAAGATTCTAAAATTTGCCTGACAAAATCTCCCAATTATAACATTAAACATAAGATTTGCTTCCTATCAGGTTCTTTCAGTTTAATCCCTTGCAAAATGTACTATAAGAGGACTTCTGTTACATAGTCAGGAGCACAATAATTAAAACAGACTCAATGGATTTATATCAGCTCATGTAGGGACTTCTAAACCTAGTTCAATACACTCATTGTTGTCATTTATTTACAGCTAAGTCCTCCCTCTACTTATGGCTGGCACCAGTTTACATTTTCACTACAACTACTCAGCAAAAGATGCATTTTTATCTAATGCGGTCAAAATTTATGTCTATAATTTACCCATTTTGGCCATCACATTTGATAATTGAAAATTTAATTTAACAATATAAACCAATCATATTTAACCTTTGGTCTTCACCGAGAATTTTGAACTGGTTCCCGCAAAGTAATTAGTACCATGCTACCTACAGTAGTATTTATGCTGTCGACGTCATGAATTTATGTCACTTTGATCTGCACCGAATAGACATAAGTAGCCGAAATGGATATTCTGCAGATATTAAATTTTACAATTATATTTTTATATATTACAATTGATTCTGTGTTCAGTTTGAGTCGGATTTTTCATATGTGTGTCTTTTTCAAAGAATAAAAGCTTCTTTGTCATGATTTTAAAGTAGCTAAGAGATCAAAACGAAAAACAAGTTTCAAAATATACTGACAGTTATGCCTTTTTGATATAATAAATGTGTTAAATGTTTCAATGTACACTTGTTAAACAATTGACAAAAAGGTCATGAAATGATAAAGCGCTGAGAAAATGTCAAATAAATAAAGACCTGCAATGATTATACAGTATGTTAATGACAATAGCCACTGCAATAGTCTGCAACCTTTTCATAAATGATTTTGATTTATCAATAAAAAGGCATTACTTTTCAAGAAAAAATTCAAGGAACACTTACATGGTTTTTTATCCTTCTACGGTAAAACCTCGTTTTTTCACAAAGCCATGCTTTTTGTCATATGACCAAGGAAACATCTTACAACCTTCAGTAATGGATCGTATTTCATCTTTTTTATTTGTTTCTATCTTTTAAGTTTCGTATTGTGTTTCAAACATTCAATAAACTGAAAATGTCGACATTGTTTAGATTAAATCTTAAACCTAAAAATACGATTAACATCACTCAAAAATAACTACTGATTTAATCAAACAGGATGAGTGGGGTATTGATAAGTGATAAGTTAACAAAACATCATTATTATAAACACCTTATTGAAAAATTCAAATTGTAAATTTAGAAGGAAAAAATTTTAATCAGTAATATTTTTTTGGAGGTGGGCTGTTGTTGATTATAAAAACCTGAATTTAACATAATTGAGCGTGATATGTGCAGACATAATTTAACAACCCTTTTATAACAATCCAACAGAAAAGATGCAACATATTGATTCAAATGCATGCAAAAATATACATATATAAATAAACACAAACATGCACCACAAACTAGAGCGGTTAAGGCACGATACACTAAAAAAGTATCTTTAAATCATATTAAAATCTGTCCCACTTCATTTAGATAATGGAAATCTTACGATTTTAGCTTTATTTGTACACTAGTCTTTATCATATTTGATATGTAAATCAGGAATGACCATACATAACTGAAAAATGTTGAATTCTCCGTTTACGGCATGCACAAGTCATGTGCATTTTCACATTTTTTCTAAGTGATGGATTGTCCTATTTAAGGTTGATCAAGTAACTTGATCAAATAGTTAATCCGAGGTGACCTATCTAATTATAGCAAGGTGTTCTCGTTCCCATTTTAACCATTTTAATCCACGGACTTTTTGTTTGTAAACACGGAATAGAAACTAGCAGTACATTAACAATTTCTTTCAAATATTTTTCTGTGTTTAATGCATTTATATATTTTTTTTCTAGAATGGAAAGGGGGCCAAGCACATGATAAAAGTCAAAGTGAGACTTGTTTATCATCTGACTTCAGTTAATACCTGCCAATATCCTATTTCAGAATGGTCCAGTCTTGTCGATTATTGTGCGCCGAAAACATTATACATTTGTACCTTTAAAAGCATGGAACATTTTTAAAAAAGTATTTTTTCTATCCATATGTATTTGGAATCATCAAATTAAAAGTTGTTCTAGAAGTTTACAATATATTTACATAACCATGCAAAATCCGGTGCAGAAATATGCAATATTAAGTCAACAGAAGATAATTTCCTTTATTTAAAGGAAGCGAAACAGAATTTAGTTTACCTAATGAGGAGTATTTATACAGCGTATATCAAAATTAAAAATATAAATATATAAATATGTTGTGCGATGGCCACAAATTAACTATGAAGATAGATATGACGAGAGAATATCCACTTTCTTCTCCGTATTTAGCCCGGCAGTCCCCGAGTCGAAGGCCATATAGGCCGAAACGTTGGGCAGTCTTCCCTCCCTCTTTTTCCATTTTTGTCATTTTTATGTGTTTTTTAATTTGTACATTTTGTGTTTTTTATCTTTTAATCGTGGCCAACTATACCATTTTATTTTGTTTTATATCAAAATTAAACCAACTTCGCTCAATGCTCCGCCTTTAAATCAACAAAGAACAGATACAATGTACCCGTTTCAATCAACAAAGACACAGATACCCCGACATCTGGATTGGTTACATTGACTCCGTGTTTAGATCTGACCGGACGCTTCAGAAGATGGACAAAAGTTTATACCCTATCTATGCAGAGTACTCAGGTCATAATATACCTGGCTCCAAATCGAACCATTGTGCACAAACAAAGGATCATGTATATATCTCTATAACAGCCGATATCACAGAGGGTCGTATAGAAGAGAAAATTCCTACACATTTCGCTCCTTTGTCAATGGTATTCAGAACTAATTTCACGGATTGACCCATTTTCCCTCATTCTCATCCTTATAAAGATTAAACATTGTTCACTGGAAGTAAAATTTTTAAGAATCAATCAATCAGTAAATCAGTCAAATAGGTACCAAGAGAAAAAAATTAAACAAAAAAGGCATGGTGATGATCATAAAGTTTATTTCATGTGTGCAAATGGAAAATTATTTGGCGTTGTTTCCGTATAATCCACTTATATACGGAAATATAATATTTTTTCTCCTTCAATTATTTCAACGGAAATTTTAACAATAGACATTCTGTATAAAACATTTTTAATCAAAGTTCATACTTAATCTAACTGTAAAAATTTTGTGAGTTGTATAAGAATGGCGACTGGAAAAATTTCAAGCACTGGAACTGTTTTATTTCTGATACTATACTCAGGTTTGAATATCTGTTCTTCTGTTTTTTTTATAATTTAAAACAGTTACAAAAAAATTATGCAAACATGAAAGTAGCTATTTTACATTTAATTTTGACATAAATAATCATTATCAAAGAGAAGAAATTAACCTTACATCTACTTTTTTAGTTCAAACTTCGGGCAATATGTCCTTATAAAAATTAAAAGTCGAAGTAGCGATAGATTTGCTCATAAATGCATGTAGTTGATTAATTAATGAGAAATGCAGAAGTGCCTAATTATTTTAAGGCGTAAAGATATTTTGATATGTGACCACAATTTCAGCGTAATATGTTTACTTTGCTGCTAGTAAGGGTTTTAGTAGAAGCTAGGTAATTGCGCGGTAATTTTACGTCCATTGCAAGTACAAGTTGGATGTTTATGTACTGGCTGCAAGAAACAATTTTCGCATTATTTATAAAAAAAATATATATAAGACGACTGCTTTAGTGCTTTACATAGATCGTGCAACTCAATTACAGCCAACTACTACATGATGACAATGACAAAATCTAGTTTTCTAACGGAGGGGTCAGTTTCATTGCGCTGCGACTCCATTGAACCATTAAAGGTTTGAAAGGAATTAAGATATAATATATCTGTTATGTTTTGTTTTTTGCTAATTTGTCGTTTAATCAAAACTCTGTGGTAAGCGAGACCATTTTTTTTTAACGAAAATGACCACATTCGGAGACTGTGTCATCCATGTGTAGGTCAATGCACTTCCGAGCACACGGCCTAATTAATGACCCCATTTGTGTGACTTTCGAAGAAAAATCTAATATTTCACCATATTCACAAATGTCACTGAGGTATTGTCAATGTCTAAATGGAAGTAAAAAGCTCTAACAACTAGTGTGTTGTGTTCAACACTAAGTAGTATTCAAATTATGGGGTCATATTGTTTCAAAGTGCGACATTCTATTTTTCGGACCTCATGAAATTAAACAGTGAGAATTCTTAACTTCGCCTGCTTGTTGAAGGTGGAGGAGAGGGCAGAAATAACAGTTTTTAAAAGTAAAGGGCGCCTTAATTTTCCGAAGTCCATTCATATTCAAACGGGGATAGCCAGAATTTGGAGTTGAACTCACCTTGACGCCTGGCAATATACATTTCTCATCATTTCTGTCAAAGTTTAAAGTGGGTCATTATTGGGTTTCCGTTCTCAAAATTCTACAAATCTCTCCATACTTTACCTATTAAGTGGTGGTAAAATATTTCAGACGCACCGTTACGTATGTTGTTTTATCCAGGTCATTTGTAAAGGTTTCAGCATCTCTAATGTCAAGGGGGGATTTGTATCGCCAGTTTACTGCGTAAGTTGTATATGGGTAGAGTTCGGCACTTAATTGTGGTGCTGGGTCATCGGAAGTGGCGTGAGTTGATGTGACGTCATGGGGGTCAAGTGAAAAACAGATGGTCTGAAACGAAAGAGATAGGGAAGTTCTATTACAGGCCGTATGGTCTGAAATGAAAGAGAAAGGGAAGTTCTATTACAGGCCCTAATTGTTTTTGAACTCAAATCAAGTCTTACATCAACATTTGATCCAAAAGGAGATTATCGAAAGGTAGATGTAATTGGGTGCGTATGCATAGCGGAAAGTGGGTGTACATGTTGTGTTAGCAGTCGTACTGACAGGAAATAAAGTGATGGGACAGCAAGACCCTATTTGGTCTTAAAATATGAATTGGGTGCGCATGCGACATTTGGAATGTCTACGTTTGTGAAGGAATCAGTTGTTATGTCTGATTCCGATATTTGGATTGGAGGTAATTCAATTTAGCGCCGCTTTTTGAGTTGCTAGGTATATTTTTGGTAACCAAGAGTCTGTTTTGGCGTCTATATCCGCTATTTATTAATAGATCTTTCTCTGGATGTCTTTTATCATATCCACATACGTTTTGACCGTTTTTGTTCAGTTCGGAGAGATAACTGACATACTTTTAGGTTTTTGCGTTTTTTGTTTGATTTTGTCATTTTTGTAAATGGAGATAAATCGTTTACTCTAACCCTTCACAACACATTTGCAGTTATTCCAGATGAGATAGCTTATCAATTTAGCGCCGCTTTTTGAGTTGCTAGGTATATTTTTGGTAACCAAGAGTCTTTTTTTGGCGTCTACATCCGCTATTTATTAATAGATCTTTCTCTGGATGTCTTTTATCATATCCACATACGTTTTGACCGTTTTTGTTCAGTTCGGAGAGATAACTGACACACTTTTAGTTTTTTGCGTTTTTTGTTTGATTTCGTCATTTTTGTAAGTGGAGATAAATCGTTTACTCTAACCCTTTACAACACCGTTATTCCAGATGAGATAGCTTATCTTTACATATCAAGTCATATTGTGGCTACTGCACGAGTAACTCTTCATGTTCAATACTACTCTAACTATGTTCCCGTGTTCATTTCAGTATTAAGTGACGATGGTAAGTTGAATGTGAACTACTTTACTTGCATTTTCATTTCAAGAACTGATAGTAGTTGGATGATAAGATATTGTGGTGGTCAGATTGGTGGCAAGAGTGGTTATCGTGGTGTCGAGGCTGACAAATATGATAGTTAGGGTGTCGATTTTCGGTGATAAGATTTTCTTGTTTTATGATGATATCCACGACTATGTTCATTTGTAAACGCGTTGCTCATGACTTAGCTATTCGTCGATGATGCTGATTATAGGCTGTGGCTAGAGGTGGTTTGGATGGAGACGGTTGTCAATTGTGTATTAAACTTCATGCTTATTACTCTGCTAATCTGTTATCCTAAATAAGCAATGAAAAGATGAAGTAGATGCACATGAGACAAAGTCTCTTAACATACATGGTAGAATCAGGCTTTTATTGTTGTTTTTTTGTCTTTAAGTCACCATAAGGTCTTCATCAATGAGACTTTTAATACCTCATTGCAGGTTCAAGACGGCCCTGAACGTAGCATATTTTGTAATCTATTAACAAGTAAAGGGATATGGAGTAAATGTGCATGGGACAAAATCCCTATAAATACATCGTAAGATTAAGCAAATGGAACAAAGCTTTTATTGTTGTTCTTCATCTTGAAGTCACCACGAGGCCTTTAACAAAGAGTAAACACTCTTACCTCATAGTAAGTTAAAGACTGCCCCTAGTACCGGTTTGGGCGTAAATTACCCGAACCCTAAAAAGTATATTATTAAAAAGAAAGGAAATGGGATAAATGTCAAGGAGACAACATCCCATATCCAGGTTAAAACGACCCAAAACAAAGCATACGGTCTTCAACACAGCGAGGAACCTCACACCATAAAGCAAGCCCTAAATTGCCCCAAAAAGGTAAAAAAGTGAATAATTCAATGGAAACAAACCACATCCAATAACCAATAATTCATTACTAAATAAATAATGAAAAGATTTGGAGTAAATGCACATGCGACAAAGTCTCTACAAATTCAGGTCAACAAGCAATGGAACAACGTTTTTATTGTCCTACATCTTGAAGTCACTATCAGGCCTTCAACAATGAGCTTTGTACATACATCATAGTAAGTTCAAGGCGGTCTCTAGCACCGGTTTAAGCGGAATTCATAGCTAGATGTTGAGCAATGCTACATACATGATTAACACTCATGAATGCGGGAGCATCAACAGTAATAAAGTAAACTGGCAAATTGATCATGCAACTGACCCTAAACCTTCATGTTAACCCTAGTAACTTACCCAACAACAATATTAATTTCACTCTAAGTCTACATGTTACTCTAAGCCCTCATCTTAATCCTAGTCTTATTAAGTCTCCCAAACGAAGTTTGGAGAGACTTATTGTTTTTACTCAATTCTTATTATTTTTCTTGTTCTTCTTCTCTTTCCGCCAAAAATTTGTCCGATCATTTTCTCAATATGGACGGACAACCTTTACCAAACCTTTTCCAAACTTCATAGGATGATAGACCCTTATCCCAAAAGATGCAATGGGGTCTTGGAATTTTCAAAATGGCACCGGTTGCCATGGAAACGGAAAAAAGGCGGGAAAATCAAAGTGCCCAGAATTGGATGAAAATTTACAGGAATATTGCTTAGGACATGGGTTAAAGGTTTCCGGTGTCCAAGACTTCAAAATGGCACCGGTTGCTATGGAAACGGCAAAAAAGACGGGAAAATCAAAGTGCTCAGAATTGGATGAAAATTAATAGGAGGATTGCTTAGGTTACCGATGTCCAAGACTTCAAAATGGCAAAGGTTACCATGGAAACACCAAAAAGGCGGGAACAATCAAAGTGCTCAGAATGGGATGAAAATTTACAGGAACGTTGCTAAAGACATGAGGAATTAGTTTCTGGTCTCCAAAACTTCAAAATGGCATCCGTTGCCATGGAAACAGATAAAAGGCGGGAAAATTGAAAGTGCTCATAATTGAATGAAACTCAACAGACAAGTTGTCTACGATGTGTGGAAGTGATTTGTAGCTCGGATTTCTGATTTGCGAGTTCGTTTTGGAGACTTTTGTATCAACATCCCGATACAGTTATAAATCTTTACTTCTGTTATCCTAACCCTTATCTCAAATCTTATCTTACCTTCAACCTAAGCCGTATCATACTCTAACCCTGACCCTAACTAAACATGTAGTAATCAGTGATTTGTCTCAAATATAGAAAAAAAGACATGATACCGCTGATGAATTTTTAGCAATAAAATCATATTTGAGAATGTCATCATCACTTTTCCCACTCTCAACTCCATTTCTACTACTACAACCACCACGACCGACATAGCTCTCATTACCACAAAACCTCCCAACACTCCACTCTCATTACCGAATAGTGAAATGAGCACATGAACATAGTTGTGATATGAATATAAACATTTACATGTACCCGCACAAAGCTTCATACAGTAACATTAATTTGGCAAGACTTGATGTTCGAAGATGAGTTACTTCCCCTGCATACTTACAGATTAGTCGTACAAGCAAATGACTTTACTCCACCTACATTAATGAAACCAACGAAGCAAGGAAAAAACCAAACAAACCAAATAAAATACAAAAAATTCCGAAGTTGCAAAATCAAGATACATGAATCGCGTAGGATTTAAAAGAATGCCACCGTTATCTTTCCTTCGAAAAAAATGGCAAAAACGGACGCATTCGTGATAGAAGATACCCACAGAAAAGATATATCAATAAAAATACAAACGTGAACGCGATAGAATACACATAGTAACCAACAAATCAAATTACTAGAATTAATATAGCAAAGATAACAGGGAACACTTAAAATGGCCAAAAATTACAATCACATGCCACAATCTACTAGGGAACTGCACCAGAAAAACAATAAAAAGACAAAAGACAAACGTAGACAACGATAGAAATTCGGGAGAGCCGAACTTGGTACCGGAACTAGCAAGAGCTAGCGGTAGAGTTAAACCGGTTTATGGGTACACAAACCTCCCCTTTCTCTATCCCTTTTCCCTTAAGTATAATAAACATGCGAATAAAACCCAATACAGGTAGACTATTAACTCCGAGACCACAATCCTGAGAAAGAAAGAATAAGACAAAACGTAATTTAGAAATATTGGTCACGGCATGCTGGCCGCTAAACTGAATCAAAAAAAGCTAAGGAAAATTGAACTACCACCCCTTCCAAAGGTTTACGAATTTTGGGTGGAGGTTTTAGAAGTAAATTATGAAAAATATGAATTTTTATTCATTAATCATTTAATCAATATTTTCGGCTTAGTTTATACATTTTAACAAGTAAACATGTTTGATTCAGCTAAATTGGTGTTATCAACTTCAGCAGAAATGGAAATTACAGATTTTTTAAATTAATTGATGAAAGACAAATGACTTTCAATTGGTTCTTTTTCTGAGTACTGTCCGAGGCAATAAACCTTGCCACCCCATTCATGCTGCATTTAGTGCTAAGCTGACATTGACAGCATCGCAAAATGCGTACTTAATTGAGCAGTAGTTTCAAAAATTTTATCTTATATTTCAATGTCGGTAGATATATTGCAATATATATTTTATATCATTACCTTTGGCTAACATAAAAAATTTCAGTTGTAGGTACTTTATCAAGGAACCTGACCAACATTTATGTTCATCAAGGACAAAGCATTATATTGCAGTGTGTGAATCAATCTACTAGAACAACATGGGATGGACCTAAATTGTTAAAACAACCATACAGCGTGAACAATCTCACGGTATATGCATATAATGAACGAATGAATCCAGAAATTGCAAATGTTAAGAAAATAAGTGTGGTAGGCAATTTTATGGTTGGAGAGTATAAATTGAAAATAGACAACATATCAACCGACGAAGAAGGAATATATAAAAGTTTAGTAGTCAACACAGCAAACAAAACAACGGAATGTTACTTCTTGGTGAAGATAAGAGGTACCCAATATTTCTAAACAGGAAACGCAAAAACTTTAATTGTTGGTCAATTTTGTAATAACATCTAAATCTTCGTCCTACACGTATGCCTTACCAACTGATAAAACCAATGAAAATAACATAGGAGTTCGTAAAAAGATTGCCAGTGCGAGATGTATGCTCTATATTAAAAATATTTTATATTTCAGTTAACGTGAACTTGTTCATTAGATTATTTTTCGTATGGATATACTATCATACTGATTCAGATTTTGGCATTTTATTTCTTTTTGCAATTTTCATATGTTATTCAAATGCTGTAGTTTTGCTATAGATTTTAAAAATTATTCTTTGGCATGTGGCTTTGATATTTGTTGTATTGACAAACAGAAAAGCGGGCAATATATAAACATAAAATGAGATCAGAGTGTACAATGTCACAAATGTTAAATTCTCATCCACCTATTTTTAGCTACGGTCATTTTTATTGCATATCGTCCAGATTTTCAGTGTTCAAATTTCAATATCAAACGTCGAAGCCAGTCGAAACGGCAGGATGCTGTCTTAAAACAAAGTTCCATTTATTTGCAAAATAAATTTCAGGCGTTCCGTCAGATTACAATCTAGCAATGAATTTCTTGCAAGGGGCCGTCTTGAACTAACTATGAGTCTTGAGCAAAGCTCGTTGTTGAAGACAAATTGTGACTTAAAGATAAAGAAAAACAATAAAAGCGTTGTTCCATTGCTTGATTTTACCATGTATTTGCAGAGTTTTTGTCCCATATTTTACAAAAGGATATGGAGTAAATGAACATGAGACCATAGCACATATGTTAACTCCAACTGCAATAATTTTAATGAGCTGTATGGCCATTTCGGAACTTAATTCCTCATCAGCAGCACTAGAGCCCAAACATAGGAAATCCATAATTTCAAAAAATGTTTAAAATGCACAAAACCAAACGAAATCTGAAAAATCAGCAATATCAAATATAGCTAAAGGACAAAACTACTATGAGTAATGTCTATTACTCCATATCCTTTAATTCTTAATTACATTTGAATAGAGATAACGTAATTCCAGTTTATGATCATAGAAGACTAAATATAATATATGACCAATCTCTCTTAATTGCGTATTTTTCGTTTTCTTACCTCTCAAGAGTGTGGTCATGGAGTTAGTAGTCTACCTGTATTGGGTTTTATTATTATGTTTATTATTCTATAGGGAAACGGGAGAGATAATGGAGAGGTTTAGGTATTCATAAACCGGTTTAACCCTACCGCTGACTTGTGCTAGTGTAGGTACTAGGTCCGGCTGTCCCGAGTTCCTATCGTTGTCTTCGTTTGTCTTTTGTCTTATTCGTGTTTTTCACGTGTAGTTAACTGGCAGATTGTGGCATGTAATTATAATTTTCAGCCATTGTAAGTGTTTCCTGTTATCCTTTATTTTTTACATATAACTATTTTCTGTTTCCCATAATGTCTTGCGAAAAAACTTATATTTGTGACAGTAAAATTTACAATTTACCCATACCACCGCCACCCCTCCACGATCTGAATGACTACTTGGTTACAACGTTGCTGAAATTACAGAAGTCTTGATAAAAATACTGTGAGTTCTACTCCATAGACGACGCTTGGTTCCATATTTAAATATTCACTTAGTTCTATGTATGAGGATCATACAGATTTTCATTCACAAGGACAGACACTAGTTTTTTTTTTTTCGATAACCCTGTAGGTAAAAAAAATAACTAACAAACCACGCAATAAATAGTTAACATTGATACTATGTATTTACTTAATGCAGAAATGAACACATTCACTATTCATATTAACATCTTGAGCTTTGTTGCAAGAATTGTAGATTTAATCAATAATAAAAACTTATTTGTAAGACAAATAAGAATAACCAATATGTATTTTGCTAAAAAAACATGATGATGGTTATATTTTGGCTCGTGTAATTTTCCGAACATTAGTCTAGTTCTCCGCTATATGTAAGTGTAATGAGAGATTGAAAAATCGTTTCATATGTATTGTGATGACAAATATTTTGTTTTTATTCTTGTACAGTTTTGCCAAAGAATCTGGTTATTTGGAACACAACGGAAGAGGGATTTGTTGTTGGAGAAGAAAATCATAAACTTCAGTTAATTTGTTCCGTCAAAACCGGTGTACCACCAGAAAATATCACTTGGTATCAAAACGGAATAGAAATCATAACAGGTGGACCAGGAAGGTTATCATATTGTTTTACTCCAAACATGACTGACGATGAAAATGTATATAGCTGTATTGTACAACATCCGGATCTATTTGTTCCTTTGATGCAAAATGTAACCCTTAATATTAGATGTAGGTAACACTTTATGTTAATGCAATATTGTAGATGTTTTTTTTTGTTTCTTTTAAGTACAATTTAGCCCTATATATTGCTTAGCTATCAATAATGATTCACGTTGAAATACTGTTTTAGAAATTTCATTGTTTGTCGATTTTTCGTTCTAATGCAAACAAAATTGTTGTCACTTAATTATAAATAAATGGTATGCCTTCTAATTAAATGGCGTAAAATTATATTTTGCCTTTAAAATGAATCAAGCATTTGCAAAACCACTATTTCATGATTTTTTTTATTGAAATTTTTAGTATATGGTTCGAAAAGCGTGAAAATGATATCAAATTATTTATTTATCAATAAATGTGACAAATTGTAGTATGTGCATTTATCACATAATAATTTTGTTTAAACCCACGTACAGAATCGTCAAAATGACTATTTTACAAAATAATGGATTTAAGACTTATTTTGGCCTCAAACTATTTTACGTTTATATAGGCTAAAACATCAGACATGGAACATTGTAATGGTTGTAAATGCTTACAATAACTTTGGGAAACATTGAATTATAGGTTGAATTAAAGTTATTATGCCCAAAAATCTTAGGGCGTCGATCTTAGATTTGAGCTTTCTCACATTTCTAAATGTTTCCAAAAACTAAGGAGTATCTCCTTTTTGCATATTCCCTGTCTGATTTTTCAATTTAGATCTTTTTGGTTTAACTGTGCTTATCATATTTTACAAATTTGGGTTTATAATCTTCCAAATATTTGAAATAATTAGCACTAAAGAAACATAATTTTCGAAATGGCCTTGGGCAGAAACTAAATTTGCAGAAACTTTGGTCTTTTGTCATTTGGAAGTTGCCATTATCAAAGTCTTTTTGGTTGACGGTCAAAGAAAAGGTGTTTACAAGGAGAAAAAAAGGCACCAATTTCTAAAGGAGAAGGTTAAATATATAGCATTTTTACTTTGGCTTTTGGGCATAAAATATTCCAAAGGAATTATCAGATGGAAAAATAAAATTGTAGATTGAGAAAAGGATTGAGTACAAAATCAGTAAGAAAATACCACCGGTATATCTTAGTTATGTTGGAGAAATCAGAATAAGGACTAAGCAGAGAACAACAGTCATTTCAGTATGTTACTTCTGTTACAATTGCTTGATATTTTCATTTATTTTTGTCAGCTTTTTATCCATGTGCTTGGTTTGTAAACAATAGTTGCATCATCTCAAAGCTACGTTTTGATTGATTAATTTGCATCAAAGTCCATCAAAGTTTGAAGAAAAATAGGATAGGTTTCTATTCCATCAAAGTCCTTCAAAGTTTTTGATCAAAGTGGTCTTTGACCGTTGACACTATTAAAAAATCGTCAAAAACTTGGACCAGGTTTTCTTTGATCAAGAACGTTTTGATAGTGTCAACGGGGCTTTAATCAAAATGCATCCGCCGTTCTACTTTTTTTCATAAATGGGATATGTACCTTTTGAAGGCGTATAAAATATTGCAAAATCTAAAAACAAAATGGAATGAAGATTTGTATTTTTTTTAATATATCGATAAAGTATAATTTATATGTTAAAAACACAATATAGATTGATACTTAAATGCATATGTATCAAAAAAAGAAATTATATTAGTAGGGGACAAATGCACCTTGCAAGAGAGACGAACTTAGCATACATAAACAAAGTGAAAGAGTATGGAGTAAATGTGCAAAGGACAAGATCTTAATATATACAATGTACAAGAAAACCCAATTTAACAGTGGATAAATTTCCAAATGAATACGGAATAAGAAGACATGGCAACACAAGCATCATCAGCTCTCAAACAGTTCCATGTTGAACGATTGAAGGCTCTCTGGAAACCATTTTTATTGTGGGTGTCGAGACTACTCCAAAGTCATCTATTTATATATAAAACGACTGGGGCAAAAAATAGTTATGTAACAACAAAATTGACAATTGAACTCCAACTAAAAAGAGGTACCATGAGGTGTTCTGGAAAGGTCAACACGATCACGATGCAGGCCATATTATATAATAAAGAGAGTGAATGTTGAACCAATATTTGCAAAATCAAACAAGTAAATTTATGATTTGAGAAATGAACTCGGATATAAAACTACACATGAAAATTAGATCGAACTGACTTATGTTGACTGACCTGGACGTAAAGACTATGTTAGTTTCATTCCCACACGATGTAACATTGTGACAATTCATAAAAAAATCACATCTAACATAATTTCTTTTATTTATTTTATTCTTCCTTAGTAACACCCGTACATCTTGTGTCACATATTATATGATTTCTTCAATTTCGAAAAATATTAATTCTGCATCTGGGAATACAATGACATTTAGAGAATTACTTCTTCATTTAGTTATACATTCTAGGGTTCACGTATTGCTTTTCTTTTTTAAAAAAGCAACTTGTTTAGCCATTTCCGTCACTTGAAAACGGATATAGCAGTTTCGCTTTGAATTTCTTACTTTTCTTAAAACTCGCTTTAAAAATGTAGAACGTTTTCAGGCTACTTTTTTCGCTTTTTAAACGTCACCTATGAACTAGCTTTAAAAAAACATTTATTTCAAATAATATTCGCCAATCATCCTATTTTAATTCTTCAATATACTACTGAAAGCTCTCCCCAAAATAGGCGGAGATTAATGATGTCATGTTTATTTACTGAATTCATACCTACAAGACAGCCTGAGAATAAACTAAATTTACGTTTTTTTATCACAATAATATTTTATCAGTATTCGATTAAAATAGTTTTACGATAAGTTTTGACGATACTTAAGTTTATATCATCTCCCCAAGATAGGTGTTCTGAGTCAAATAATTTCTTTTTTCACCAAGCTCTACTGTGTGGTCTATGCAGATCTCAAAACGTCAATCTTTATTACCAGACATAATTGACTTTCAGTTACAATGCTGCAGATGATGATTTTCTTGGAAAAAGTAAAAATCTTTAATCATTTGCATATTTTATTCTTGAAACATTTTACTTGTAATTGTTTAGTGTGAATTCAGTAATAATATGACATCATTAAGCACCGCCCCTTTTGGGGAGAGCTTTCAGTATTGTAATAAAAATTATAATGAGATGATTGGAGGATATTATTTGAAATAAACATTTTTTAAAAGCTACTTCATAGGTGATGTTTAAAAAGTGAAAGAAGTAAGCTGACAACATTCTACATTTTTTCATATCGAGTTTTAAGAAAAGGAGGGTCAGAGTAAGGAATTCAGTGCGACATTGCTATATCCGCTTTCAAGTCATGGAAATGGCTAAAAAATGCCACATGACCCTATGTTTTGACGGTGCCAAAATGTTTTTAATAAAATGTTTTATCTCGTGACGTTATATTCAAGTCTCTTTCACGATTCCCCGAACTTCCCCATGATTTTATATTGGGTCCGTGTTGTTCATCTTTGTGTGTGAGTGTCTTTATTTTTCTTTTCTGTGCTGAACCTATGTTGTGTCTTTGTTTTTTTCTGCCTTTTTTGTTTCTGGTGTTGCCATTGTCCTTGGATTGTTCGCTTTTAGATTGACGGTTTGGTTCTCACTTACTTTTCATCTGTGAAAAGGAGTATACTCTGATAACTGTCCCTGTTTGCGACTGTATGTATGCAATTTGCGAGGACACGTTAAATTCACATCAATGACATATAGAACTACGCGCATGATTTTGTTTTAGCCTTCAATGTCACTTATCTTCCAGATTTCCAAAGTTCAATTTTTTGGAGCATTCCGAAAAAAGTGGAACACCATGTCTAGCAACGTCTCTATGGTCCATAAACTTTAAGAAAGAAGACAGTTATGTTTATTTGGCATAGTTTGTTAAAGATGAAATGTACCAAATGTCAGCAGAATTATATTCCAGCTTTTCCCTTTTCTTTGCTATAGTCCATTTGAAAATGGTACTTTTATAGGAAGTTTACACATGTCATGTTATATTTCCCAAATATAGCATCTTGATAACACAGGTAATCATGTAAATGTGAAAATTTGAAACTTACATAGCATGTGCAAATAACGGGAGTAAAAAGTTAAAAATGGCTGTCAACAAGAAAGAGCAATACCGTAAAGTCTCTAAAACATAACATTTTTTCTTCATTTTTTTTCAGAGGGGATGGGCTCTGGATAAAATTCTATAAAATCAACGGAACACACTGATATTTGTCGAAATGGGGTTACAAGTATTTCTAATAGGCATAGCAAACTAGCCACATATATGTTGTCTCGTTCTAGGGTACTGCCAGTACTTATAGGTGTGAATTCAGTAAATAATATGACATCATTAAGCATCGTCCCTTTTAGGGAGACAATTCAGTATTCTAATGAAAAATTATAATGAGATGATTGGAGGATCTTATTTGAAATTGACATTTTTAAAAGCTAGTTCATTTATATTTTACTGAATGAGATATAAAAGTTTCCGATTAATTACGGGAAAATTACTATGAGTGATGATTGTCAGAAGTGAGCATAGGAAGTAATGGAGATTTATTGACTGTATTCACACCTGTAGTTATGGAAGGCAACGGCTAAATTCTGTATTCAGTTTTCGTTTTCTTATAGATAAACCAACGGTAACGATTGATAATAATGACACGGCGATACAAATTAAAGAGGGTGACAACTTGGCAGTGAGATGTACCTCAGATGGAAACCCAACACCTTTCTCAATTACTTGGAGCAGAAATGGAACAGTAATATCCGAACAAAGGAACACAAATGTGGCTTGGTTACAACTTCAGAACATCAGTCGACAATTAACGGATCAATATACTTGCGAAGCAAAAAATACCATTGGATATGGAAACAGATCCAAGTATTTGCACGTACTGTGTAAGTAAATTTAAATAAGTAAATCTATATTAGTAATCTAGTTTCAGACAGAATGGAGTACATTTGTAGTAAATGCTACAGAAGATACTCAAGGTAACTGTGTCCTTTGTTGGAAGTTTTTGTTTGGTGCATTAAAAATGAATATGAAAAAACATGACTTCAACTTGTGATTGAGAGTAAACATAAGTGGATATCGTATTTAAGGTGGTACGGGGGTCTAAAATCTGTCAGATAGAATTTTCTAATATTTTTTTATGTTACTAACAAAAGGTAATGTACTAAGCTATTGGATATTGGATAAAGCTGTTCACCATAAGTTTTTTGTCTGTATTGAGTATTCCTTTAGACAATCAGATTGAAGGTTTATTGACAGTTTTATTTTGCGCCAATTTAGTCAATAATGAATTATGCAAACGTTACTGCCAATTACGATATCTTTAGAGCTAAATATCAAATTAATGTCATTAATTGTGTCATTAATTAATGTGATTAATAATTGAAATATTATATGTTTGTCTGGTTGATGACATTTCACATAATTTCACATTTCCAAAAGATGTTTTACTGTAAAATATAGAACAGAACTGATTAATACTTACAAAATGTGTTTCTCAGTAAAACATTATCTGCTATATAAAACAACATATGTTAGTGATGTAAGAGAATATTAAAAAGTTCCAGTAGTTTTTATTGACAAAATTAAAAATACAACAGTAAACAAACATAAACCATTGATTGATGAGAAACTTGATAGATTTTTACTAGGATGTTAAGGTGTCTAAGTGGTATTATTCCGCACTTTTTATCTAATACTTGTTCATTCAGGTTTCATTCATTCAGAAATTTAACTGAGTGGTTTTCTAAAATGTAAAGAAATTTAATTACCAAAAGGTAAACTAAATCATATGTACTGCATTAAATATTTTGCTGGATTTAAAGAACACAGAAATTATGCAAGGATGATTATTTGATAAAAAAAATAACATAAATATCACTAGAGAAAATAACATTTTGCATTTTTTCAATTTCAGTGACCCCAAAATTTTATTTAATATTTTGAACAATTATACAATTATGTTTCTGCACAAAAATTATTAAAATTCTATTACAGGAAAATAATACCCTGCAGACACCTTTTAAGTAACCTAGAGGCAACAAAGAAGGCTACTTTGCATACTTGGGTACTAATTTATTATCCCACCATAAAGTCTACTGAAACATCAACTCCTGGAATTTGTTAAAAGTATGTTCCGCGGTAATGCTCAACCCATTAAAACTACAATAAATAAATATCAAATATCAATTGGATTGTGAGTCCGTCGAGATCATGTTTTGCTTGTGAGGACAGACAAGAAGTACATCACAACCCTCCGGTTAAGGATGCACATCCGACTGTTGATATGTGTATTGGTATACTACCTTTAATTTTTTAGTCCATGGTAAGTCATTCCACTCGGAATGGTTCGTTGGCATGCCCCTTACTACTTGGATATTCTGGCAAGAATGTATATGCACTGGACGAATTTGACGACGGCGGGCTTAATCACGTAAGCAATGAAGGGATTGAATCATCTTGCACTTGCTTCCATTTGACCCTGGTACACCTTTGATTCACGCTATGACTATGTATCGAGTCGACGTCCATGGATAATATCAATGAAATGTTCAATCATAATGCAAGTAATGAGCAAATCCTACGGCTAGGAGAC
Organism: Modiolus philippinarum; assembly: GCA_002080025.1. NCBI lineage: Eukaryota > Metazoa > Mollusca > Bivalvia > Mytilida > Modiolidae > Modiolus > Modiolus philippinarum. The sequence continues at coordinate 29,492 of MJUU01059148.1, read as the reverse complement.
ACTATCTCTATTTAATTAAAAGTCATGTCCTGTCGTCCTTTTCACTACATGTTTTTGTATACCTCATCCTTCATCCTAATAACGTAGTCATGACACTGCAGACTTATTAGCGGATTCCTCAACTGGTTTAAAGTTAAATATCCAGCTGAAGCTTCCACATTAATGTAATTTCCGGTGGGTTCTCATTGTGTAAACATTTCAAGGATACACTTTCTATGGGGGAAGGAGAAGGGATGCAAGCGCTATGTAATACAAATTAACGATATAATGGTGAAGGAACCATCGAATCGTAGACTAAAATATAATCTGTCAACAATGTAAACTTTTGCAAGATAAGAGGCAACATAGAGGACAGGGACTAGTTTGCTTTAACTTGTATATGTAATACACTTTACTATATTTCAGATCCGCCGTCAGTTACTGTGAAATTTCAAAAGCAGAGCGAGAAACTCAGATGTTTACCCCATGGTGTACCAAATAGGTATGTGTTTTTCAAGTGGCAGCACAACTCAGAATTTGGAAGACAACATATTCGCTACCTGAGTAATTTGTCTAATGTTCCAGTTCTTGACCCATGGTCTGGCTTTAATTGGTACCGGGTAACTGGTTGGTATATTTGTAGCGTTTCAAATGGAATTGTCGATCGAGATGGACATGAAATACAAAACGGAAAATCGTTCATCAAACTGACAGGTATTTTTATTTCTTGGTTTTCTTCTGATAATGCTTTGTTTAAATATACAAACAAAATGCCAAAAATTTTGATATCAACCTTTTAACCTCATATACAAAATGCATTGTATTCTCAAATAATAAGCGAGTTGATGGTGCCATTTGACTGTTAACTACGTATTCTATTAACCATTGATAGTAAAAAAAAAATATTTTACAAAATAACACTGATAACAGGCAATATTTATTTCATTAGCGGAGGTGATAATTATGATCATAGAAATATGTGCTACAAACAGCATACAAAACCTAATATAAGTGTCTCGATGTGGTTGAAAACATATGACCAAGAAATAAAACAACAAGCACAGGTATCGACGCAGTTTATTAAATAAACGAAATACCAAGTTACCATTAATTTGAATTCTGTGAAATTAAGTGCAAATCAAATCAAAATATTTCGAAAATCTTAAGCGAAAAAATATTTAAGAGTGATACAAAGCAAATATTCTATATGGACGCTACAATCATCCAATGACAGACATTATGGAAGTTATGATCTTAATCAAACGATTTGAACTACAAGTACTTCTGTATCGTTTACTTTAAGGAAATCCAGGAAATATAAATTTGCGAGCTCATGATGTGCCATAAATGGCAAATGTATTGCACTAAATGCTGTCTAAGAACAAGAAACAGGGAATGTAACATTGTTTTGAATTCTGAAATTTAGTTTTATGGTTCATAATTTACAATGTTGCACAACATTAATACGGAAAGGAACATTGGTTGATAGAGAAAATGATTGAGTATAAAATAAGACAAACATGACAAAGTAAAGGTCATTTTGAAAAGATATAAACCCGTTAGTTTGATGAATTTTAGAACTTTAGATATTGGATTTAAAATACTAGTTAACAGCGGTGATTTCGAGTTGGCCTAATCAAATGAATTTCATATTGTCACCTGTGAAAATAATTCTTGTCACAGTAGGACGTGACGTAACAATATCTCGTCAATGTCTTGTCAAGTAAACAACTGGCGCATTGAATAACTAAATACCGGTTACTGTGAATTTTGATTCTGCATCTGCGCATTTCGACAACTTACGTCTCTTCAGTGCAGACAAAATCAAAATGTCTGGAACACCATAAAGTCAACGATGTTTAAAACTGATAGCGAACAAATTACCAAATATGATCTAAATAGAAATTTACAAAAATTAGATGTTGTAAGGTTCAAAATACCCTCGAGGACTAACAGTCCACCAGCAGAGGCATCGACCCAGTGGTAACAAATAACTAAATACCGAAGTTACTGTGATTTTTGATTCTGCATATGCGCATTTCGACAACTTACTACGTCTCTTCAATGCAACCAAATTCAAACGTCTGGATGAACTGATGAGATTTATCTAAATACAAAAAATACCGAAGTTGCATAAAAAAATTGTTTTGATTAGAATCTATATCATTAAAAGCAGGACCAAGCAACCTTGAGGAACATCAATAAAAATATCACTTGTGTCGAACAACACAGTGGGTTTAAATTCTTGAATCTCTTTTGTGTTGTTAGGCACTCGTTACATTTTTATTGATATTCACCACGGTCAGTTAATATTACTAAAATAATCATTGCTTTAAGAATCTTTCTTTACTTTTTTATATCTGAAAATTGCAAAACACAAGTGGATTATTAATTAAAAAGTACACACAATTAAGGATAATAGCCACTCTTTTTGATTATTTGCAGGGGAACCAGTTTTTGTTACACAGAACAATAACCTACAGTATGGCAGATTTGGAAAAGACGCCGTTATCGTTGTTTTTGTCTATTCGTATCCTAAATATAAAAATATTACAATAACTAGCATCAGCGATAGGCAAGTAATATTACAGCACAAGTTTAATGTGAAGCAAAGGATCATTAAGGATACATTCAATAATATAAACCTTAGTCTTTCTGGATATGAAATAGCACTTCCGAAGTATGCTCTTAAGGAAAATGACTTCATAAAGTATAAATTCCAAGTAACAAACGCAAATGGATGCAAAATGTTTACAGTTGAACTGGCTTCAGCGAGTAAGTATTGTTTATATGCTATGGAGACAATTACACTAATCCTTTCTCTGGCTTTTTTTATGAATACCTCCAATATAGCATTCCAAATAAGCAAAACAACCGACTTTCCAAAGTATTTGTGTAAATTGTCCATATATATTTTATTTTTTCATATTTTGACCCCAAAAAAATCAAGATTAGAACTGCGAATAGTTAATTTGAAAATACTACAGTATATAGCAGGTATCATTATTTACATTGTTACTGTCACAACAAATCATGTTTGTTTGCAATTTGAATCATGCCATGTGCTAATGTTCAAATAATATCTGATGGATGTATCTGTTGAATGGAATGTTGTACTAAAGTGTCGACATACAACGCTTCGTTGTTCCTCAGCAGCGCTATCGATTAATTTTTATTAGATATTTGAACAACGATGTTGACAAAATATGGGTCATCTCAAGAGTTTTTTCATCAGATAGTAATTATGAATAGTATGAGCGTCATAACATCAACAATATGCTTTATTTTTATTTTTTCACGGCTTTGAAGAAGATTTAGGTACGTCACAAATATTTTACCCCAATTAAACACATACTGTTTCACTAGTTATAGTGGCCGCCAAGTCGAATCGACCGTATACTTTTAAATAGTTTCGACATATATGAATTAGGAAGCAGTAAGTTATTAACTCACCGGTCGTAGCTGTGCTGGAATTTATAGGCAAATATTGGGCAACCCCACATTTTACCCTAAAATTTTATATTATTCAGTTTTCAGGGGGCACACGCCCTTTTGCCACTCAATGAATCCGTGCCTGATCAAGGAAATTTTTACTCCTTACGACATGATATTAATGTATGTAAATATTGTGATGGGATATGAATTTGTTGATTAAATTTAATACATTTAGACGAAGTACAAAAATGAAATCGTCGCTTGATATCACTAAGTATCTTCAAAGACCCTGTCTCATCTGCATTTACTCCGTATCCATTCATTCCTTATTTTTGCCTGTTTTGGGCTTTATTTTTCGTTGTGTAAAATATATGTGAATTAACTGAACACGAGAAATAATTTAACTTGTTTTACTTCAACATAAAACTGTGAGATAATTGTTCCGAACAATACAGCCATAATGTTCTTAAAACACACACACACGAACTTTGAATGAACAAAAAAAAGGAACTATTTCATATATTTGTTGTCAAGTGTTCGATTTGATATTAACTTATAACAAGACACATATTTTAGTCTGCACCGCTCTCAATCAAGTTGAAAATTGTCCAAGACTACGTAGAAGCTATGGTGTTTTTTGGGTGTTTTTTTTGTTTTGCTTCTTGTTTATTTTTTGTTTATTTTTGTTTTTTGTTTGTTTTTTTAATCACTTTCTGTTTGTTGTTTATGTTTGTTGACGATCCCACATCCACGGACCAACGGCTAAAAAAGACATGGATGTTTTCTTGGCTCATTATCTAGCAATGAATTCCGTCCAAACCGGTGCTCGTTTCCGTCTTGAATTTACTATTGCGTTTGAGTAAAGCTCATTTTTGAAGGCTTCCTGGCGACTTCAAGATGAAGAATAACAGTGAAAGCGTTGCTCCATTGCTAAGTTTTGTCATTTATTTGAAGAGACTGTCTCATTTGCAATTACTCCATATCCTTTCATTGTTAATTCTGGTACATGTATACCAAATGATTTTTTCTAGCTAGGTCAATTACTGATGTTTTCTTTGCTTTGCGGCCTAATTCGCTCTCTTGGAGATCATGAACCTCTTCCACAACGTTTTCGCGTTTTCTCCTTTCATTTTCTTCAGAACGAAAACTGGAAAATGTGGAATCAAAAAGTTGACAACGCGAAAATAAAAACACTTCATGTTTTTGCGTTTTCGCTTTCGCCTTCACGTTTTCGCTTTTAAGCCTTTTCCTGTTTTCACTTTATCACATCTTCGTGTTTTCATATTTTCGCATTTTCATCTCGTAACTTGACATCTTACGCAGGCATAATTTTTTAAAGCAAAAAAGTATCTCAAACTGAAAAAAAAATGCATTAGGTTGTGACAAAATTTGATGAATTCATGAACTGTGTTAATATTCGGGTGATAAAATATGTCCAGATATATATCATGTTGTAACACCATATATCAATGAACAGATAAACAGAATGCATCGGAAATACACAAAATTTAACAGAATTTTGTCAGATAATAGAGGTAAGGTGGAACCTGCGATTGGTGGACGTTCTCGGAACTCCACGGCGTCAACCACTGGCGAAGCTTAAAATGTAGTGGAAATTTTTTGCAGGATTAGTCTGCAGACGCTGGCAAACCGTTCAATAAATTACATGTTATAACAAAAATCTTTTTAATTTCATTTTGAGATTTTCCCTGTTTTATCGCTGTCGTACTCATGTTTAAACAGTCAGTATCCATTTTCGTGAAATGTCTATTAGTAACTTTCATTTGCATTCTGTAGATTTTCATGTTCAAAATGAATATATATTTTGCTTGCTGAATTTCTAGATTGTTTATTTGTTAGATCGCTAATTTGTGTACAGCTGAATTGTAGTGCTAGTTTTAGTTTTGCTTTGTCAAAGAAAACTATAAAATTATAATAACCATCTGACTAAGAACTTGTTTTTATAGACAAACCAGAAACACCATACAATCTAACAGCATCGCCTGAAACAACGTCTACTGAAGTTATCTGGACTAAAAACTTCAATGGTGGTTACACGCAAAGGTTTTGGATTGAATATAAAGAACACACATTGCCTGGGTGGACAAAGAAAGGTCCCATAAATGATTCTTCACAAAACACATTTAGACAAATTTTGTATGGTATGAAGCCAGGCACAAAATACACCATTCGAGTATTTTCTGAAAATGAAATAGGAAGAAGTAACAACAGCAATGGTATAACTGTAAAAACCTCAGGTAAGAAAATAAAAAAGTGAACTCTGATGAGTGTTTTTGACATCGATGTATGCGTGGTTATTGAAATAAATAACTGTAAATTCAACTTACGGATGTAGCACGGTGAAATTGAGAAAATTGGAAGAGGAACATTTTATGGACCTTGTTTTTACGATATTTCAGAGTTTAAAAACCTCTCTATTGATTCTTGTGTGGTGAAAGACGGTTAATTACCATTTAATTGTTGCTTGTTTGTATTAATATTTTATTGCCTTTAATTATGTTAAATTTTGTTTTAGATGCTTAACGTCCATCTTATTTATATAGAAATAAGGACGGTAAAATGGTGACTATGGTAGATTTTTGGATTAGCTTTTGATTGATTCGGATTAGGGGGAGGGTGGGTGGGAGGAGGGGTTGGGTTTTGAGGGGTGGGTGGAGGGATCAAGTCCGCTGCCCTTTTCAAAAAGTGTTATTTCTTATGAAAATTCCGTCTTTTTTGTTGCAATGGAAACCAAACGAGTCAAAGCAATGACGTCAAACACAAATGGAATGTATAATACTTTACGCTGACAACAGATACGGTCGACAATTCAGCATTTGCCTAAGAGTTTTGATTTAATATTGAGGTATGTAACGCTGTTCGAGTCAAAAAAGGCATTTTTCGTACTTTTCATTGTTTTTTTAATTATAAAAAAGCAGGAAAAAATTCTATAATTACCTCTCTTTTATTATCGTTTACTACATGTACCACGTAAAAGTTTAGGCCCAACAAGTATGGGCTTGGTTGCCAGATGTGTTACTAATACAGATTTTTTGTTGCCCACCCCTGTCCAAAAATCGCCTTTTGGCAGTGCAACTTTTAATTTCGTTACTGAAAAATATTGGACTGCAAATGGAATGTTTTTTGGTTTAGCGTGTACAAAAATGATCAGGTAATTATAAAATGCCCCAAATTTTTAGCCAAAATTGTATGAATGGCTTTGAGAGTCAGAATATCTGAATCAAGTAGCGTGTATCATATATGATACGCGGGGCATTATAGGGTTAACCAGACCCGATCTTCCTATATAAGCATTAACAACTGGTTTTGTGGAATATTTTGATGGCTTTGGAACAACTGCAATAGAATACCGAAGGAACAAAGGGAGGAATTTACAAAAAAATTTAAGTCCAAAGACATGGCCAAAACGAGAACATAGAAAACACTGACATTAGACACAGAAAATAATGACGTTAGACAGATACAAAACACAGAAATAGAAATCACATAATTCAAAACAAAGGCACTCACAGTGTGAACTCCAGTGAAACTAAGAGTCAAATCAGGTGCTCTAGAAGGGTAAGCATGTTCTGCTCTTTTAGCAGCACCCGGCCACACGGCCAGTGAGGCATGTATGTTTTTGAAGGATCTGTTAGGTAGCTGATTGGTTAATGTCATTTGCTAACCTTACGACAAAACCAATTTAAAGTCATGGCACGAATAGACGAATCCAATGCCATATCACCATATTAAAAAAAATAATATCATTTTCAGATACGAGGAGCAACACACCTGTGATATTATTGTGCAATTTTGTTGTGTTGTGCTTAGCAGGAACAACGATCTGGATTCTTCACAAAGGTATTTTTAAATGTTTACTATATACATGTAGTAATAAATGCAGGTCATTAAAATGAGAGGTATATGATAATTAACATCATTTGAAAACCGTAGGATCACACATCTATAATTCGGGTATCTTTATAACGATGTTCCTTAACGCCATCAATATATGTAAACCTTTACTTGTACGGTTTTCCTGTGTTTGCTCTACTCTTGACGACCTTAATGAGCGTATCTTAACTTTTAAAACAAGATATCAAATGTTGATAAATTCATTGAGAAAGTGTAACAGAAGACGTTAAAATATGGCGGAACTCGCAAACAGTTTGTTACTTAGGACATTTCACATTACCAGTTTTACGGAAACGTGAAAAAACGCCAAAAAACTGCAAGAAAATCATAAGAAAGAGGACATACCCTACATTGTTTGCGAAACAGATGATATTCTACGGGAATCTGTTAAATAATTTTTCAGTTCCGATGATTAAAAAGCTATACACATTTATTGGCCTCTCACTGATACTGCCCATTTCTACTAAAATACGTGATAATACCTTACCAAATTCTTGAGTAGGTTTTGATATTTTATCCTTTTTGGAGACATTGTTTTTAGATGTACGGTAGTAAAGCGGCAAATATTCAGAAGAAATAAAATCACATTGGCCACTGGATGAAAAAAACGTTTAAAAATGGAAGATTTCAATTAACTGAAAACCATAAAAAATAACACACAGATCTGTGCAAGAAAAAGTTTTGAAGGAAAGGGGGGTAATCCTTAACGTTTTTAAATTTCAAATCTGAAATATGGTAAGTTTTAATTCAAGTTTTTGGGCAGGATTTGAAGCACTCGATGGATACCGTATAAACTTATAGTCCATCTTCAATGGCACCAAACCAATGGTACAATGTAATAGTAAAGTGATTTATTTTAGTTCTATGTATGGTCATTCGACAACTCTCTGCATATATAACAGATAATTATCTGTATGTTTATCATTACAGCGGGGATTATGAAGAAATTCCGTATGATGCACTGGTATGTAGTTTCAGCTATTGCATGCATTACAGAAAGCCGAATAAAAACTTCAAGGCCTTATACAAATCAGTAAATACCCCGAATATCTTCTATAAATGGATCTAATTATTCAACATAAATCATAAAAACCAATCGAAAACAGGTGTACGTAGTTAAGCTATTTTTTCGTTAACGGAAGTTACAAAATAAAAGTTTTTTCACAACTATCAAAACAAATGAAATGATTTGAAAAATAGCTCAACTGATAATATCAAAGAAAACAACACAATAATTTGTCAATCAAGGTTTGCAGGATATTGAATGAATTACAAATGAATAATCATCATATATTAAGAAAAGTTGTAATTTTTTACAGTGAATAAATATACACTAATTTATAAACACTATTACTTGCACATATTTTAACTTGAAGTAATATATATGCTTTTCTTTTCGTTGGTTAACCCGCCGTGCGCGGTCCCGGCTGAAGAATAGGCCCGCAGCATCCTCTGAGCTTGGAGTATGAGCCATCCTAACAGAGGACCCCGAGGGAACCCCGGGATATAGAAATAGGACCCAGTATCTCCGGCTTGCGGGGTGTGACCCCTCCTAAACGGAGGCTGACCCCGAGGGTCCCAGGATATAGAAATAGGACCCATTCCGTGGTTGTGCGGGATTAATAAATACACAACCCATCTTTCGGATGGGATGTAAACTCAGGTCCACGTGTTGGAAGAAATGCAACGCTTCCTGCACGTTAAAGAACCCTTGTAGTAAGCTCTTTTTGGGGTGGTCCGTAGGTGATCGGCTACAAGGCTAAATTCCCCGCCCTTGACGATTTCACCCTACTTTTCCAGTGGCAGTCAGAATTTCCCGTCCCATGGCCATTTCCATGTCCCAAAGTGAATATTTATCGACAAACTTGTTCTCGTCTTGATATAGCTGAAATATTGCTGAGTAGACGTTAAACAATATTCAATCAATCAATCAATCGTTAGTTAACTATCTTTATTATTTTTGTAGGACTAGACCAAGTGCATCACATAACAATGGTGGTAATTATAAAAGAATTATAGTAATGTCTTTCAATGAAGAATGGATCTACTTTTGAAATAAATATTTTGAATCGTAGTAAAATATAGATTACACCACAAGATCCCGTTCATTACCTTATTTTATCCACTAGAGATAGTTAAATTTTAAAATTTTAATTGCGAGGCTTGCCGAGCATTTTAAAATTTTTAAATTTAACTATCCTATCGAGAGTGGATAAAATATGGTAATAAACGGGATAAAGTGGTGTAATCTTTTTCTCTAATGATCAATGATAAACACTGAGAATTGTTTTCCGAAAAGATTTGGCGGGAAATAGTACGGGACTTTATTCAACATACGTTGAATAAAGAAAATGTATCTAACGAGTCAAAACCGGTTTAAACTTGACATATCATTAGAGAAAATAGAATAACAAAGAGACAGATACACGTTAAAAACAAATCAAATTTCAGAAACTACCAAACAAGAAAGCGAAATGGTAAAGACATGAGAAATCAATGAAAAATACAGTAAGAACTTTCATAAACAATGAACAATGGCAGTAGATAACGAAGGAACAAATGATTGGTTTATTTCAAAAGCAAAGTCCAGGACATTGTAAAAATGCGTACAAAAAACACACCAAGCAGCCGCAAAGCGCAGAAAACACAACATAAGAACCTAAAGCACTTTAATGTGAACTCCCATTAAAACCAACAGTGACATCAGGTGCTCCAGAAGGTAAGCATGATCTCCGTATACTGTCAGTGAATCTATCAAGGTAAATTTCAGAATTAGTTTTTTTTCAAATATGTGAAGACAGAAAATCTAATTGAAAATGTGCATTTCTAATTGTAAGACCGGTACTTCTGTTTTTTTTTATGGAAATGTTTTATTGGTGATGGGACGCGGACAAAAGGATAATAGCTGAAAAATAAAAAAAGCAAAAGACAGATAAGTAACATGTCGCTGACCTGTATTCTTGAAAGGTTGAATGCGTCTTTTGTCTTTTTTTTAAATCAACATCATCAACAGAAACATATCAACTATGAAATGGACATTAAAGGGGATTTTAAAGAAAACAGAAAATATGAATTTTAATATTAGATGTGTATAATTTTTAAAATGACGTGATTTTTGACACAATTTTGCTAATGTTGTTATTTACATTTTAAAGAATATGTTTGTTTTAGATCATAACCTGGCAATTTTAAAATCATTGGCTGTGGAAAACAGCATTTATCAAATGGCGGACACAAGGGAAATCCAACGTCATGGTGCTCATGATGATAGTACAAATAACGCTCTCAGTGATTTCCAAACTTCTGGTATTGATGTGCTCAACATATCCAGTGGTTCCAATGGAGGGATTATAGAACTCGGAGGTAAGAATCTTATGTGTGCTGCACAATTGCCAAAAAAGAAAAACAAACTGAGATATGACTAGTTAATAAAACCTTTTCATCAATGTTCAGGAAATCATTGGTATCTGTTCGTATGTTTGCAGTGCCAAAAATACGTTTGCTGCTGTCATAAAGGCAAAGGACGTCCCATTCAACTATATGTATATGAGACGACGCTTTTCTTCATTGCAGCTCAGCTGGATGGCAGAATTAGAATTTTGTGGTCTCCGCGTTCAGAATTTTCTTTTGAATCGTTTTTTTACCACGGGAAAAATGTTCAGGTAGTGCAATAAAAACTCAATCATTTCAATTTTATTGTACTAAGTTGTTATAAGTTTCCTCTTGAATGTATAAAATTGCTTATATTGTAACATATCTGAACAGGTTTTTCATGTGAGAATAAGGAACAAAAATGTGGAATGTTTAGATCTAAGTGTTGTTTATACACTCCATTTATATACATAACATCAAGACGATAATTCTATATAATTTGTATCAAAATGCAAAATGAAATTCCAAAGCCAATAGACACTTGTCTGCGTACTTTAATTTTTTCAGTCCTTAGGCCATTCCACGATACCGGTAAATATTTTGAAAGTTTCCGAACTAGAAACGGGTTATCTTTTGCTATACATTGTACAACCTTTCGGAAAAAAATCTGTAATTCCAAGCTTTGTTATTGCTCATCTGGTCTTCTTAAACTATTAGGGCAAGCGTATCAAAACTTTGCCTGAATCGGTTAATTGAATTTCAAATGCTTTGGTTTGATTTGCACTGACGAGACATAAGTTGTCGAAATGTGCACATGCAGAAAATAAACAGTAACGTCGGTATACAAGTGTATGCAGTATGTGGACTAAAGAGCATCGCCCCTGTTGCTTAAATAAGAACATACGGTTAAATTGTTGTTTTTTTTTGCAAATAACTCCAAACCCCTTAAATATATCAAAACTTTTACATGTACAAAATAAAAAATATTCAGCATGGCAAGATCTACCTGCTCTGCAGTTTGAAGAAAATGAAGAAATGCCAATTTCCTGAAAAAGGTATTGTCTCTTTTCCGTAAAATGTTCAGAATTTGTAAAGATTTTAATCTTTTAAATTGAAAACGATATAAGAAATTGATTATGTTTTAATACGAAAGGTTAAGCATATCTATCTTTTATTCACTTTTGAAGAAAATTTGATGATTGCTAAGAAAAGATGAAAGGAAACACCAACAATGGCCGAAAATCACAACCGCATGTCACCAAAACATTCACCTGGAAAAGGCATATTAAGTTTGATTTTTACTACTGGTTCTGTCGTTCCTAGGAAATTGTCTTCATTTTGAAATATAGCCACTAAGTTTCGATATGCTTTATCAAACCACCTAATTTTGAGCAATGAAAAAATTTCTGCCCTTTATTCCCGTTTAAAAGGTGAAAGAGTCCATTTTGGATATCCGTAGATCTTCTACAATAATTTTGTTATGTTTCTATGAAGATTGGGTGCGAAGATTGCAGCATACTATTTGTTTGCTCAAAATGTCCTAGTTTCTCGCTTTATATCGTTTTAAGACAACTTTAACCATTTGGAAGAAATGTCCAAGACCTGGGACTTTTACCTTGTTCTTAGTTGATAAAAGGTACATTTATAGATGTTACGGTCAAAAGTATTCGAAGATCTTTATTTTGACTTGTGGTTTTGTGAGCAGATATAGTCTGATACCGTAATTGTAATCATCTGTAGAAGAATACAGCTAATAAATAAGTAAAAAATAAGTATATGTTAATTTGAAAACGACAGAAAATAATGGATCTTATCTTTCTTTTGGTTAGGCGCAGATTTCATACATCAAAGCATCGATACCAGTGAATCACATGCACACGTACAGGTATTGGTTACTGTTGTATTATATGTTATTGAACTTATATAAATGAGTAAGAAACTTTGAAAGTGCCCATATAGTTTAATAATATTTCCTAGGACATGCTTACCCTTCCGGAGCACCTGATGTCACTCCCGGTTTTCATGGGAGTTCACACTAAGAGTGCGTTTTCATTTTATTTCCGTGCATTGTATCTGTCTCACGTCCTTGTTTTGTCTTTGTTTTTATCTGTTACCGTTTTTGCCATGTCTTTTGTAGTCATCGCTTCCCTTGTTCCTTCGGTATTCTACTGCCGTTGTCCTATAAACTTCAAGATGTTTATTGTAAGTCGATCAAACAGATATTATAAGTTACAGTACTAAATAACTTCACAAACATATAAAAAAATAAATACTTTTCATGTAAACAAAATATACAACATTTTTTTCTAACAAATTAATGAAGGCACTTTCTCTTGTTTCAACTAACCAATAGGCAAGTCAATAAATTGCTCAGTTGTTCATTACAGTACCAAATAACTGCACAAACATATAAAAATTACAAATACTTTTCATATTATAAACAAAATTGGCAAAATTTTTCCCTTACAAATTGATGAAGGCACTTTCTCTTGTTTTAACTAACCAAAAGACAAACCAATAAATTGCTCAATACCGACGAGATCTAAAATCGCATTAGCGCATTCTAAAGACAGAAGAATAACGAAAAACCAAAGGATAATTTGTACACAAAAATTAAAACCCAGGGATATCAAAGAAAATATCGGTAGTTGAAACAAAAATAGCATGCTTTATGCCAAATTTTAGTCTGAACTCTGTATAGACAATGACTGAAATCAGATGATATGATCTGGAAGGGTAATCATGTGCTGCTCCGGATATGGCATTTGTAATTGATAAGAAATCGCCATTTTTCTGTGAAGCGTACTATAAATTTATTTCAAATTCAAATATACCAAAGATATGTATAAAAACAGTCAAAATCGTTATGCTGTATTCGTGTTTCAAGGAGTAACCTCTCATCAGCAGCATTAAAATCAAATAATATGGGAAGATATTTTTTGATGCAATGCCATTTCAGACTTACAGAACTAAAATGAACTGCAGTTTAGGTATTCAGTTGGTTTATGTACATGTTTTGGGTACAATTTATCGATTAAAATATCATTTCTTACATGAGAAGTGACGAACTCAAAGCAGAGGACGCTTAGAGAACACTGTATGCTCATAGTCGTACAAGTATAAATCGATTATGAAACATGAATATCTGTAACGTGTTTTTTCCTTGTACTATTATTTGGAATTAAATAAAAGGGACAACAGGAAACACCTACAATGGCTGAAAATTATAATAACATGCCACAATCTACTAGGGAACTACACATGAAAAACACAAATATGACAAAAGATAAACGTAAACAACGATATGAACTCGGGACAGCCGGACTTGGTACCGGCACTAGCAAAAACAAGTGGTAGGGTTAAACCGGTTTATGGGTATCCAATACTTGCAATATCAAAATTTTTGATAAGTTGCTTCAAGCTAAGAAGTATTTTGTTCATGTATTGCTCTTTCCCTAGCTCATTTTCTGCTTTTCATTTTTATTTCTTTATTGTTCTCTATCACATATTTATTTGTGGACTTCCATGTTTTTCATTTGATCTGCACTGCAAAAACATTATTTGTTGAAATAAAGTTTGTAAGTCATGTAGCCTTCGAGAATTCACGATTAAAGCACTATTCGAAAACGCTTCCCACCAAAGCATGGTGTGAAAGTATTATGACATTCAAATGTTTGTTTTAACGTCACATTAATCTCTTCAAAATTAAATTTCCGGGAACAATTATTGTACCAAGAGGTTCCAAGATTAAACGAGACTTACAGACTATATGGTCTTATGCGGAAACGAAATTTTCCGTCTTTTCAGGACATGCTCACCCTTCCGGAGCACCTAATGTCACTCAGTTTCACTGGAGTTCACACTGTGAGTGCCTTTGTTTTGAATGTTGTGGTTTCTGGTTCTGTGCTTTGTGTCTGTCTGGCGTCATTGTTTTTGTGTCTAACGTCATTGTTTTCTGTGTTCTCGTTTTTGCACTGTCTTTGGACTTTGGAATTTTGTGAATTTCACCCCTTTGTTCCTTCGGTATTCTACTGCCGTTGTTTGTTATTAAGCAATAAACCAACGAAATATTTATTTCAGAATGGTGTTGAATTGAACTATGCAGAAATAATGTTTACATCTAGCTTACAGACACCGCATTGTGTGATTCATAGACAAGAAGACAAAGTGAAATATTCTGATGTGGATTTCACAGCTAGTTCGAAGAAACCGTTTGAATATGTTGACACATATAGCGATATATCCGATGATGATGATTTTATATATGTTGACAGAATCATTGACTTCACTAAATCTCGTAGCAATGAGTAAGAAAAATGACAATTAAACAATATATTTGAATATATATATCGAAGACATAAGGTGTCGGTGAAATTTTGATTTTTTGACTTCATCTGATTTGAAAATGTTGAGCCATGCAAGCATTTCCTTTTTGAAAAAAAGTAGAGTCCGATGACAACATACATCTTATAACCTTAAGACTTGAAACCGTTTTTTGAGAATCTTGTATACTTATTGACGTTTGAATAAATTACAATTTTATGGAGTTTCCGATTTTTTTTGCTCAAATTCCAAGTTAGGATTTTAACTTTGGTTCCTTCTCAAAAGACTCCCACCTAGTATCTTTATTTACTGGAAAAATTCTTTTAAGTTTTTATTGCATTTTAGAAATGATAGGCAAATGTTTGAACAGACTTTTACATGTTTCATCTGTTTGTAATTTAGCCCTATGGTTTCATATGATTCTGTTCAAGGTTTTGCCCATCGAGTTGTATTTAGTTATTAATATCAATTGTAATTCTTTCTTTGCATTTGTTTCTAATAAGGTCTGTTCCTGTCAGATCTATTCATAGTATCCTTAATAGTACTAGTAGTTGCATTTTTGTCATAGTCTCATCTGTTAAATTTGTCCTCACGGTTTTTAAAATGCATTTTTCAACCATTTGCATTTGAAAACAACGGCAGTAGATTAACAAAGGAACGGAGAACAAGATTACATCAATCAAATTCAAGAGACAAGGCAAAATAAAAAACACCAGAAGACGGAAGACCAAAGACACTACACAACCACAAAACACAAATACTACAAATACAACAATACAACAATAAAAACTAAAGCACTAACAGTATGAACTCTCAAAAAGAGTGACATCAGGTGTAATCAAGTCCTGCCCTGCATACCACACCCGTCACACTGTCAGCGCGTAAAGTCAAAGTAAA
Source organism: Modiolus philippinarum (assembly GCA_002080025.1). NCBI lineage: Eukaryota > Metazoa > Mollusca > Bivalvia > Mytilida > Modiolidae > Modiolus > Modiolus philippinarum. The sequence goes on along the minus strand of MJUU01059148.1, from coordinate 13,571 downwards.
GTAAAGAAGTCAGCATTAGAAATGTCAAATCCAGGAAGACGTGAATCTGAAGATGTCAGTTTTCATTTGTGACAGCGACATCTATAATATCGTGGTGACGGCCATATAATTTCGAAGGGGACGAAAGCAACAACGGTGAATTGTTCTTAATATGATGTATAGTTTCATGCTGTAATACTTTTGAAAGTGTGCTTTAGATCATGCACACTATCTGTAGGGAGATATTGGAATATTTCCGATTTCTTTATATGTGAAGTGATATAAAGTATTCCCGTATTCTTGAATTTTTCACATTTGTATACTTCTGTATATCATTTCAGCAATTGAAAATTAATGTAAATTTAAGTAGAGAGTCAATTCTGTTAGCAATTGCAAAGAATTCCTCGATTTGTTTAATGTTATCTGAGAAAACCATAAAACCATCATCTCTATATTGACCATGTAATCTAATATTTTTTGTATATTTGAATTCGTTCATGTTAAGAATTACAAACGCACTGTTGGCGATAAAGCACATTCCATTTGGCGCCATAACTGCTTTGTTCCATTTGTAGAGACTAATTTATGTGTGCAGTTACTGCATATACTTTCATCGTTAATACAAAGCAATAAACATCTGCCAAATTTCGCACTTTAAAACAAGCAAGACAGGAACGGTATCATATATGTCAAATCGTGAGAGGACTATCCACAAAAGAATCTCTGTAGTCACAAACGCTGACGGAAGGTGCCTTTTAAATACGTATCGACCAATTCAATTCCGTTCACTGAAAAGATTACGTATTTCAGACGCGATCATCTTTCCACATTATAGGCAATGGAATAATTGTGTTTTTCTCCTCATGCCATTTATGGAGTGATAACTTAAATGGCCTATTTCTGAAAAACGAGACTCTATCTATGAAAATCTTGTTAAACAGGAAATATTTTTTATGGAATAATATTTATATATATTTTGCTTGTCTATTTAAAGTTTAGCTTGATAGAAATTTCAATCCTATTCCATTAGGAAAACGCTGGTCAATTCTACATACATGCTTTTACATACATATGACAGACTCTGAATATTAATAAGTATACAATTGCAACATTACCTTTAAAAAAATCTCCGTTACAATAATGTAGCAGCTTCTTGTCTAGTAACTACAAAATTATACTTCTCCACTTTAGCCATGTTAAATACAAGATTATTATACTTATGAATACATGTATATTAATTAGTGAAAATTGTAAAAATGTTTGTGTTAGATTAAATTGATTAAGAACACCGTCTTTTCTTATATTATCTTAGAATATTATTATTCAGTGTGATATTTGAAATTCAATTATAGATCTTTCGACAACAATTTAGCTGAGCGCAGGTTATAAATGAAACACTTGCAAGTGGCTGCAGTTGACAGATATAAAAAAGTATTTCTTTGTTCAGTAGATCATACTAGTTTTAAATTCTGTTGTGATCGCAATGTACTTTTCTAACGTCTCTGGAAAAATTAAGGTTTTGTAAGTTTTGTTCAATTTTTAAATGTCCAGGTACGTAAATTCAGTTCTTAAACATCTTTTGAGTTTATGGTCTTCCAAACGTTTAGATTTTATCTGCACTGAAGAGACATAAGTTGTCGAAATGCGCATATGCAGAAATTTACTTTACAGTAACATCGGTATTTAGTTATTTGTATCCGAAACTGCATTTTTTCATGAAAATATTTGACGTTTCAAGAAATAATGTGACCGTCATAATCGTCAAATGTCATTTTTTGTGGAAAACGTTTTCGAATTGATATCTTAATTGAATTCTAGCTATCACAAGAACAGACTTACAGATACTATTTTAGTACTCAGAATTTGATTCCTTTTGTGTGTATGCTACACCTGTAAAGGTCAATGTTCACAAAATATTATTTCCTTTGTTCATGTAATAAGCTTAAGATACTACTCGCATTGTAGCACCGATTAATTATAAACAACACGTCACTTGAAGAGAACTAGGTTGTATTCGTTAAAATAGGTACAGCGATGGAAACGTTCAACATTCCATACCACACGCACACGATTCACACGATGAACGCACACGGTTCACACGTTGAGCGCACACGATTCGCACGATGAATGATACAGAAAGTTCTCAATCGTGTATCCTGTACCGTGTATCGTGTACCGTGTATCGTGTACACGAAAAAAACAGTGTATAAAATCATGTTACTAAATCATTTTGAAATCATGATTTGGAAGGCATTTAGTCGACACGATTTGATAGCTCATTTGCATGGGAAATTTTATCACAATGAAATCACAATCAAATCACTATGAAATCAGAACAAAATCATGAACAGAATCAATATGAAATCACAAATAAATCATTAACAAATCTGAATCAAATCTGAACAGAATCAGAAACAAATCTGAATAAAATTGTTACTTAATCACAATCAAATCACTACCATATAAAGAATAGGGTATTGGAGAAATGTACAGGCATTAATTTGTCAAATTCACTATTTTTGTTGACTCCTGTGTTATAAGTCAGTGTCAGTAGCCTGGTTAGTTGAGTGTACCAGCTTTTGATTTACATGTATTGAATCTTTACAACAATTAAAACATAGCTCAAATTTCAATTCATTTCGACGGTCAAAAAAAAAATAAAAATTGACAAATATAAATCTTTGTATTCATATCATTGTTTTTCAACAGTATCTATTTCCAATACCAGTTGTACAAACTATGATTAAAATTCCTTCAGTATTAGAAGATATTTTCTTACCTTTAAAATATGATATCAAAATCATATTTTTCATTAATAATCCTTAAAAGCAAACTGAATTATTATGTGAATTCACATGGAAAACAAATCATATATTCATATCTTAATTACTGGCACCTTCTTTATATATGATGCATCATCTTTGCCCTTCACACTTTTACATCCAAACAAGACAAAAGTAAACAGGAAATGGAGTCAATTTTTCTTTTTCAAACATGATCACGTGACATTTCAATCAAATCATTTAAATGCTTGCAAGAAAGCATAAAACATGTGTTAAATGCATCTGGGAAAAGATTTTATATGACCGTGTAAATCACTAGAGTATAAAATCGTAACAAAATCATCTCTCAGTAATAAATAAGTCACAAAATTGTTACCAAATCGTTTTTGAAAACGTACAAGTTATCACATTGCTATCAAACCAGGATGTTACAACATTTAAGTTATCAAATCATGTTGAAATCATTATGCATGTTTAGATAAGATATCAAATCATTACTAAATCAGAACTAAATGATTATCAAATTGTGACCTGGACTAAATCGTTATGGAACCACTTTCAGTTGATGCTTGTGTTATAATTTCACTCAGATTTGATAGATAAATCGTGATGAAATCATCTTAACAAATTGTGTATACACGATTTAGATGTGATTTGATAGCGATTTGAAAGTGATTTTGTGAATAAAATTTTTGTTTGGGAAGTAAACATAATTATCTGACAAGTCAACATAATTATCTGACATGTTGACATAAATATCTGACAAGTCTACTTAATTATCTGACAAGTAGGGGGCAGAACTATGCCACCATATTTGTCATTTATCTTCATCAAACAAGTTTCACGGTTGCCATTTGTTTTTGAGATGTGAAATTTTAAATATTTGCACCTGAAATATATAAAGGACGCTTTCAATTATTATTGATGGTATTTTCCAAGTTTTTGTTGAATCATTGTTTAAAGGAAACCTTGAATTTAATTTTAAAGCCTTACCTATTCAAAATTGAATAAAACCTGGACAAAATAGATCACATTTTTGTTTTTGGTAATACTTTAGTAAATTTCCATGAAAAACACGCACTACCATAAAACCTAATAAAACCAATAAAAATTGACCAAAACCCTGTTATATTATCTACATGGATAGCAAAATCTCAATGTAAAAACGTTAACATATACATGAAAATTCGAAATTCGACAATTTTAAAATCTCCATCAGATCCAAATAATTTGACAAGACTTGGTCTACCATGTTATTGTACCTTCATGTAGATAAGAGTTGTCGCACTTCCTACGTTTCCAGATTTATCAAGCTATAAAAATGCCAGATTCACATAAAATTTTGAGATTTTTACGCAAATTTAATGCTTTTATATGCTGATTTCTCTGTAATGGCAGACATGACACCCATAATTTTTGGCACATATGTACAGATGATAGTCGTGTTTCCGTTTACATTAAAATATTTTGATAATTCATGTTAGTAATTTCGTATTCAACAAAAATATCTTAAATTCATGACCCTTTTTATTCCAATTTTAACACCGACAAATTATAGAAATCAACGAATAATAAGTTACATTCTAGGTAGTAAAACAAAATTTTAGGTCTAGACTTTCACAAAAATAGCTTTTCACCAGGATATCAGAGACTCTTACTAATTTCTATAGATTTAAATATACCATATCTAAGAATCTGCTATAGGGTACCCCTTAAAAATGAGAAATTACAGAAATCGTGACCATGGAAACTTTCTACGACAATGAAAAATATAAAATTTAATAACTCTTCCAGCCTATAAAACAAAAATTAGTCGTGTGTTATTCCGTTAACCCAAACTCGCAAACTAAGCGTCATTTGGACATTGTGCACCCTACTAGTTGGCGATATATTTAAAACTTTATTTACATTATTTTGCCTTGTACCTCTTTGTTGGTGCATGTAAGTTTTCCAAAGAAGTGTTACACTCGGTGGCTTGATAAATGTTGATATTTCTAAATTTTGTCATGTTATCACTTTGATGACTATAGAGATTAAAACAATTACTTGTTTTCATGATTACATTAATTTCACTAGCACGAGATCTGAAGGAACCACCTGTAGAGGATTTTACTGATAACAGCCTTATCACAGGGAGTGGGACTTGCTCCCAGCCAAGAAAAAAACTTTTGTTTACTATCAAACTTTTTTTTCTAGGCCGAAGCAAGTCATTGTGGCCTTATCTGGGCACAACACCTTCCAAACATATTGAATGTGTTGCAGACTTCTTCTTATGATGGGTCTCTGGTAGAGAATTGAATATTTGTATTTTTTATCCCGGGTTTTTATCTACATATGTTGGATCAAAGCACTGGATCAGGGGAAGCCGAAATGCTTGTAGCCACTTTTAATTTTTTAAAGGTTAGAACTAGATCTACTATGAAATAATTACGTATATATAGTTTTATCAGGACCCTCACGAGTTTTCAACTGACGTTTTTACATTTAGCATGGAGTGTTTTCTTATTCCTGACTACGATATGTCGATCACGGATATGACGGATGACAACGTCTTGCCTTCGTGAACGTGTTCTTGGCGCAGTATACTAACAGATTTCATCTCTGTTTCAACACAACGTGAAAAATGAATTACTACAAAAGAAGGAATCACTGCAAATGATGAAAATTCAGCAAGCGAACGCTTGTAACAAATCAGTGACATTTGGGACCTTCATGGTGGTTCCGTGTGATCCAGTACAAGTGTTGTACTTGATTACGCTTGTGATTAGGAACGCCGTTGGAGATCAAGTTTAAACCTTCCGTGCTTCATTGTTGACATAGTTGAATTATTCTTAAGTTTTAATGTATTTGAAGTATTCCATAAAGAACATTTGTTGTATTTCGATTTTGAAACTTATTTGACCCTTATTAACTACGGCGTATGTCATGCAGGCGTTATTAAGTTGGCCATTAATAAAACAAAACAACGCGCCACCTGTCGGGACAAACCAAACAAGAAAACGAAGGTACGGTTTAATTGATCCCTTTTTAAGGTAGAGTACGTCAGTGTAACCATTAAAAGTTTCAAAGTTTCATAATGAGAAATACATACATTTTACGAGTTACAACAGCGAAAGTAGAAGTTACTATGTATCCATTCATAAAAACTTGTAAAATCATAGCGCGCCGCAGGAAATTTTTATGAATGAACCGAATCGTGAATTTCGAATATCAGTTTAAGTCCTCTGAGATTAAAAAAGCATTGTATTCTTTAAAAGATATTAAATAAATACAATAAACACATAAAACTATGTAGTTGATCATGAAATGGACACTGTATCGCCACATGAATGGATTATTTTTTGTGCCTTCGTATGAATAACTGGTAAGCCGTACGCGTTTTTAACGATAGTCTGGATCATTCGGATTCTTTTCACACAAAGTAGTCTCCTTAATGTAAGAGTCTGGTTGAAACAGATTTTTTTCAAGATGGCTTTACCTAACAGGTAGAAGGCAGAGAACCTGCCTTAAAAAGCATACATATTGCTCAATTATTTGCACTGCTAGTACTTTTAGTTTTGTGGCGTTGTGGCACAATTTTGGTTCTCGAAGACGCACGACCACCTCCAAGAGAGTACTTCGGTACGATGGTGAGAACTGGGCAACTGCACCATTCAACGTGTAGAATGGGTCTTGGTCTCTCGGGGCCAAGACATACAGGCTAACGGCGGCGCATACCGTAGTTAGGGCTTTGAGTTCTTCAAAGTCCTTCTACAAATCAAAGTTCGACCCACCAAGGTATCTGGATTGCGAAGTCTAACCTCAACCAAACACCCTGGGAAGAACAACGTTCCGAAATTATATTGCAATGGAGTGGGCGTCCCTCCAGGTTTAAAATGGTGACTTCAAGATGAAGAACAACAATAAAGGGTTGTTCCTTTGCTTGTTTTTACCATGTATTTGTAGAGGCTTTGTCTCATGTGCATTTACTCCATATCCTTTCATTTACTAATTAAAATGCCGTGAGAGACCTATACAGGTATTCAAGGCGATAAACCACCATACTACTAATTTTGGGTCCGGGTCCACTACGGGTCCGGCCGGATACAAAATGTTAACATTCTGTATCCGGCTTCCCACTATAATTTTGGGTCCGGGGGTCAGTTATTTTCTCGGAAATTAGATTTTTGAGCAAAAAATGTGTTTTGATCATTATTTCAAATAAATTTGACGAAATATTTGACTGTTTTAAAGAGGGGTTTCAATATTTCTAGTATCCCCTGTAAGCGTTCTTTGGTTCCGGCGTGCCTGAGAATTTCCGGGTATATAAACAACCTATTGTATTTCTACCTTGATGTTTATTCCGTCATGGTCAATACTCCATTGTTATTGGTCAATTGCATGTTGTGGATATTCTACCCTAGTGTATTTTATCCAAAAGGAAAGAATACACTGCCGGAATAAATCCCCTGTTACATCCCCAAACAGAGCCCGAGACAGTCTTCCAGAGCTTGAAAATAAAAAACACAATTAATTATCTTGTTTATTTGTTTCATTTAAAGTAATTTGATATCTTTTCACATTATTTCGATAATTTAATTAACTCTTTTTATTTTATACAAATAAATTGACGAAAAACTATTGCAAACTCGGTCCCAGGAAGTGAAATAACTCATGTATTTTGTTATTTGTTTACATTTACCTGGACGAACAGGTAAAATACCACTATCCAAAATAAAATATTAAAATTACTTCATTCTATTATATTATTCAAACAAAAGTATTTATTTATTTATATTGTTCTTTCTCTTTTAACATGAACACGTATAACATTTTTTTTATTTAACTACCTTTATCATATTTATTTTATTTGTCTATTTATTTGTTTATTATTTACTTATCTATTTTTATTTTTAATTATTTAGCTTTTATTTTTACTACTGCATCACAGTCTCAGATACAAACCCTTATTTATGTCCCTTTTGCCTTCATTTTCCCTCTTTCAGAAAAACTTCTCGGTAGCTATATGAAATCAAATGCACAGAATCACTTCATGTAAAAGCTGTATATTTAAAAAATGGCACCATGCACATTTTGTTATCTAGAATGAGAAATATAAAAGTTTTGATACAAAGCATGTCCATGTAAAATTTCATGGAAATATCTTTATTGGTTAAAAAGTTATGCTCGAAAAACATGCCAAAAATGTCTGGAGTGCAACACTTTTTGTGACATTTTTTAACATTACTTTTTTCTAAATACATATGAAATAGAAAATGATGATAACCGTTTAAAAGTAAGACTTTTCACTTAAAGTTTAGCATTTTGAGTTAGGAATTTAGTATCTGAATATTAGCAAATGTTTTGCTGCAGTTGGCACAAGAACAGTTGGAATCTCATGTCTGGAGTGCAACAGCAAAACAATAGAAAAACTGCAAATAAATGAATACTGTAAAATTCTATCCATGAAAAATCAATATTTATATTGATTAATGTAAAGAAATATCAATTCCATATGAAAAATATGATATTGAATATTTTGATAACAACACCATCTCCTGATTGGTCATTAAATACCCTTAGTAGTAGAACACGGCACCCTAGACCACTTTTGGCGAGGAGCCCCATAGTGCATTCTTTGTAAAATATTTTCATTTTCCCCTAATTTTCCCTAAAATATGCAAATTAGTTCAGGAGGGAATTTTTGTGCCAATATAGAGGGCGCTGCAATCGTTATTGACGAGGTGCTAAGTGTATCATTGACCTTTTGGCCTGGTCCCCTAGGTGTTGTCATTGATTTTGCCTACTGGTCCCGTCTTTTTCCAGCTTTGACCTTGCTTTTACCCTAACCCTAATCTATTTTTTACTACACCTTAATCATTGTCTTCAGTAACTGAACCTTTTTGTTATAGTGTTGACCTTTGACCTTTGACCTCGTCCTGAGTGCCTCGCCTTTGGCTTTGACTTCACTAGTCCATAGTGTTGTCACTGGTCTCGCCCTACCAGTAGTATATAGGGACGAACAAACTCACATTTGAGGTGGTGGTGCTGTGGTGGTGCCGGAAGTGACGTCACCGGAAGTGACGTAGACCGGATATGACGTGACCAAAAGTCACGTGACCGGAAGCGGAAGTCACGTGACCTATGTATGACATGTCAACATTGCGCATGCGCAACCGGAAGTGGCCCTTTTTGAGGCTCTACAAGGGCCTATTGACCGGAAATGACGTGTTGGAACAACACGTGACCCTGCAAGGGTCACGGTTGACTTTAGTCCATGACGCATGCCGATCGGAAGTGGGCGTAGCCCCATGTGTCAACCGGAAGTAGGTATGTAACTACTGTAAGTAGCCATATTGACCGGAAATGACGTGTTGGAACAACATGTGACCCCGCAGGGGTCACGAGTGACCTTAGTCCATGACGCATGCCGACCGGAAGTGGGCGTAGCCCCATGTATAGACCGGAAGTCGGGTATTTTCTGATTTTTTCTTGTGTTGTAATTGTATTATGCCCCTTTTTCAATGGTATTCTTTATATTTTCTTCCCTTTTCATCCAATTTTTAGTAATTTCTCCATAATCCCACCCCTTTTTAAATGTTGTAATACCTTTTCAGTCCCTTTTAAGTATTGTTCTGCAATCCAATGTTTAGACTAATATCCGGGCGTGGTCATTCAGCAATTGTCGTTGTATTTGTTTGGGTGTCTTCTATCAGGTCCGCTTTCGTCAAAGGGGGATAATTATGAATTGTTTATTTGTGGGTGTCTTCTATCAGGTCCGCGTTCTTTAAGGGACATAACTCTTGCTAGTATTTTCCCTGTACCTGTTTAAGTTTGTTGATTTTATCCTAGACTTAGGCGAGATTACTCGTGATTTACTAATGATTTGATATTTATGTTTACCAGTATTTAATACGACTCATGAGTACGTTTTTGTCAGTGCTCGCGTGCTCATTTCACTTTTCGGCGGCGGCGGCGGCGGCGATGGTAGTGTCCATTGGTGGTTAAGCGGCGGCGGCGGCGGCGGCGG
>MJUU01059145.1:15787-29204 GCA_002080025.1 Modiolus philippinarum | reverse complement strand
TGGGATGTTGTCTCCTTGACATTTACCCCATTTTCTTTCTTTTTCATGAAATGGGCATCGAGTTATGACTGCCAATGGAAAATGGAGGAAATGGGTAGGGGCGGGAAAATAGCTGTTTTTATAACCCCTCCCTTAATGGGTCTTCTGTGTACGAGAAGCACATATGATGTTTTTATACTTCAAAGAGAGTGACGTTTTGTTTTTTGTTTGTCTTCAGGCTTTCCCTTGTAGATACTTTGTTATGTCCTTTGCATGTACTCCATATCCTTTCATTGTTTATTTCTGTATTATGGTCCAACTACCCTACATAGATAGGGCATTCATCATCTCACCACCTGGAGATGCCTAATGTAGCATTGTTTTGAACGAGACCCACCACAACTTTGTTTTTCCATCAGAAGTTTTCTTGTTTAACACTGATTGCTAAGTATCTTGATTTCCAGTTTGAATGAATATACCGTATATCTGCAATGCGAATCCGTTGTGCGTATTTTTAATTGAAAATCCGTAGTGGTAATAAACACCTCTACGAAGACGGTTTCAATTTTCGGTCCATTTTACTCTCATAATCGTTCACTGTTACCCGGCACCAAAAATCAAACGACAGGGACACGGTTCAATTTACCGGTTTTGCTAACACTAAGAAGATTTGGCTACAAATGGGTGAAACTACGCAACTCTCCATGATAGAATTGGGTGATAACTCATTGTTGCAGAAATATTTGAGTTAAGTGTTTTAAATTGGTTACTAGACGCATGTCAAAGAGAATAAATTGGGTTCTCATTTATTTTAATTACGTAATCTTGCAAATACGCAGCTTATCTGTTGCTCTACGCGTGTATCACTTTCTGGTGAATATAACATAATTAATAGAATCTACTGTGGAATTTCAATTCTAGGCATTACCGACTTCAAATATTTATTGAGATTTTTAACGTTTTTTTTTCGCTAAAATGAAGTACAAATGTAGTTAATCAGTTGGGACATGTTCTACACGGGTGTTCTGACCCAAGCAATTATTGATCAGAGTGTTCGTATTGTGAGGAAGCTATAATCGAGCATCGCCATGCTGACTAGTAGAAAAACAAATAATATTCGAGAAACGCCCCATAATTTGTTAATGATTTTTCATCGCTTAATTGCAATGTTAAAAGCGCAATTGAGACTATGACTTTTTATAGTAGTTCGGCACTATCAATACTCGTACCTAGATTCTATTTTCATATAAAACACATTGAATCGAAAGTTCCGGGTACGAACTTTTTTGGGGACGAAAAATCACATGATCGAAGGGAGTTAACCCAAATTAAAATCAAAATCTTCGGCGATTAAATTTCACGGTTTTCTCCCGATCTTTTTCTAATTTTATGGAATTTCACGGTTTTTTCCCGGCCGGGAACACCTCAAACGAAATTCCCGGCTTTTTCCCGTTTTCCCGGTCTTGTGGGAACCCTGTGTATCTCACCTAGATATACTCATATACCAAATATGAAATCGATATGTCCAGTGGTTACAGAAAAAATCTCCAGAATCTATATTGTTCAAAATTTCACTAAGTCAAAGGGCCACAACTCTGTACAAAATCAACCGACCGAACCAGATTCGAACTTGATCTGTTTCTCACCTAGATATATACCAAATTTGAAATCAATTTGTCAAGCGGTCAAACAATTAACGGACAGAGGGTATACCATAATATGCCCGTCTTTCGACGGGCGTATAAAAATAATGGTGCTTTTCATGATTCTTGCCATGTTTTTTTAACAATGATCAAGGGACATAACTCCAAAACCAATATTTCCTTTTACCCAGCTATATCTGTTGGACTGATATTTGCATGTACCAATTTTTTTGGTTTACAATTTTAAGTCATAAACCCCCAAATTTGAAAATTTAAGTTTAAAGGGCATAACTGCAGACCCAATTATATCTTTGGACCTTTAATTGGACTTGGCTCTGGTTCAGTAATAAACAACTTGCATACAAAGATTCAAAACTTCCTGTAATTTGTTCAAGTTATTGGTTAAAAAGCCCAATAGTTGCAAAATTATGACAAATTACAAGGGGTATAACTCGTAGAACCTCTACAAGCAAAATTCAACTTTGTCAGGTTTGTGAAAAACAACTTGCCTAAGTAGTTAGTAGATAGCATCCTACTTCCTTCAAAAGAAATTTGTCCGAAACAGCAAAATTCACAAAATTTCAAAGTGTCAAGGGGCATGATTCCAGAACCACTTGGACCTCTGGACTCCGAACTCAAACTTGGTCAGAGTTTTGTCGTAAACAACTTACTCCTTTGAGGTTGTCTTTGCCTAACTGCAAGTATGGAATAACCAGCTTTTGAAGTATTTTTCTGAAGACGGTATTTCCTTCTGCATGTTTTACCTATTCAGTTTCCTAAAATGAACAAGTCACCAAAAATATAATAGTTGAGCACTATAGGAATCGAATGAAAATAATTGCATCACAATCGGACAAATAATGAAAACTAGAGTATGACATGCCCCCACGCAAGGTTGAAATTTCGATTTCTAAATATTGATATTTGTGTCTGTTAGACACATATGATGCCTCCCCTTAACACATGTTACTATAGAAGTTGCACAGATAAACTATGTACCCATATTGCTAAATCACCCCAAAAATTTAGAAGTTTAGCAATGTATATTTTTGAGAACCAAAATCAAAATACATACCACATGCACATCTTCAATATAGGTACAAATGAAATGCAAAATAAAAGCTTCCTAGTGTCAAAACTGTAGGAGGAGTTGTGTGGACAATCTGTGTATCCTCTATCAATAATTCACCCGAAAACATGACCAAGTTCAACAATGTATATTTTTTCCAAAAATGCATCAAAACACATGCACATCTTCAATATGTGTACAATTGATCTCCAAAATAACTTCTTTCTAGCATAAAAACTGTAGGAGTTGCACGTACAGACGGACTGAAGAACGCACTGACAGACAGACAGGGGTAAAACAATATGCCCCCGACTTAATAGTCGCGGGGGCATAAAAATAACAAATCAGTATTTTCATTTTACCATATGGCCTTGATTCTACAGGAAGTCTTCTTTCCGGTAAGTAGAGGTTAACAAGTCGCATACAATTGTAAATACAAATGCATGTGCCTTCTCAAGATCTCCTACTCGCAAATAGGGTCAACCTTGAGAATCAAGCTCATATGGTAAAATGAAATATGCCAAAAATATGATATGCATTTTTGTAAATTTTAAAATGTTGCACATTCTTAAAGAAACATGGACTTTAACTTTGTGACAGATGAAATGCTATACCCCTTCTGCAACCCTGTTGGCCTAGGTGATAATTAACTTCAAGATAGCCTAAAGACATGAAATGTCATAAATTTCTGGATCTACAATTTGATGAATATATATATATACCATTGTGCAATTGTTTATTTAGACACATTTTGCTTTACTTTTGCCATCAAAATAAAACTTGTAACTTCAATCATTTCACTCTGCAGGGAGGGACATCTGTTAGTGGTTTTAGAAATTGGATTCCAAAAGTCTTGATATTAATTGCCAATGAGACAACACAGGACCCCAAAATGAACACAACAAAAAAAGTGTTAGTTGACACAACATGCTCCCACATGGCAATGATCATTCTACAGAAGTTTAAGTTATAGCAAAGGATAAATTGTGCATGCATGCTAAGACACACAGGACAAAAACAACATGCAACAGATCTTTTATCTTGGGGCATAAAACATTTGATGGTTAAGCACTAAGTTTAACTTACATCATGGCACATGTTTTCTAGTAAACAACTTGCATTAACAAGTTTAAAGACAGTATGATATTTCATAAACAAGTTATCAGTCAGAAACCCTAACATTTGCAAAATTTCAAGTTTTCAAGGGGCATAACTCCTGAACCCCTTGGACCTCTGATCCCAAAATTGAACTTTGCGATTTATAGTAAACAATTTACATACCAAGTTTGAAGACAGTATGTTGTTTTGTTCACAAGTTATCAGTCGGAATCCCTGAAATTCACAAAATTTCAAAGTTTCAAGGGGCATATCTCATGAACCCCTTGGACCTCTACTTGACCTGAGTTTTGTGGTAAGCAACTTGCATATTAAGTTTGAAGACCTCGTGTTATTTCGTTCACATAAATCAGGCGGAAACCTTCGGGTGATCGATGGACAGACAGACAGACAGACGGAGGGACACGCAACTGAGGGTATCACATAATACCTCGCCACTTGTAGTGTGAAGGGGTATATAAAAATATCAAATAAATATGTAAAGTTTAAGCATAGAAAGGTGCAAAAAATTTTCAAAAGAATACCCAAGGCCATAAAAGTCCACCAAAATCCTTCAACAGGAATAAAATTTAAACTTTATCAGTAATTTTTAAACATACAATCATATACTATATGTTAACTCAACTTATTAATGCATTATAAAGAAAAGGTGGAGAAACTGAAGTTTTTCAAAATTTCACTAAGTAAAAGGGCCATAACTCTGTACAAAATCAACCGACCGAACCAAATTTGAACTTGATCTGTTTCTCACCTAGATACACTCATATCCCAAATTTGAAATCAATTTGTCAAGCTGTAAAAAAATTTAACGGACAGAGGGTATACCATAATATGCCCGACTTTCGACGGGCGTATAAAAATAATGGTGCTTTTCATGATTCTTGCCATGTTTTTTTAACAATGATCAAGGGACATAACTCCAAAACCAATATTTCCTTTTACCCAGCTATATCTGTTGGACTGATATTTGCATGTACCAATTTTTTTGGTTTACAATTTGTAAGTCATAAACCCCCAAATTTGAAAATTTAAGTTTAAAGGGCATAACTGCAGACCCAATTATATCTTTGGACCTTTAATTGGACTTGGCCCCGGTTCAGTAATAAACAACTTGCACACAAAGATTCAAAACTTCCTGTAATTTGTTCAAGTTATTGGTTAAAAAGCCCAATAGTTGCAAAATTATGACAAATTACGAGGGGTATAACTCTAGAACCTCTACAAGCAAAATTCAACTTTGTCAGGTTTGTGAAAAAAAAACTTGCCTAAGTAGTTAGTAGATAGCATCCTACTTCCTTCAAAAGAAATTTGTCCGAAACAGCAAAATTCACAAAATTTCAAAGTGTCAAGGGGCATGATTCCAAAACCACTTGGACCTGTGGACTCCGAACTCAAACTTGGTCAGAGTTTTGTCGTAAACAACTTACTCCTTTGAGGTTGTCTTTGCCTAACTGCAAGTATGGAATAACCAGCTTTTGAAGTATTTTTCTGAAGACGGTATTTCCTTCTGCATGTTTTACCTATTCAGTTTCCTAAAATGAACAAGTCACCAAAAATATAATAGTTGAGCACTATAGGAATCGAATGAAAATAATTGCATCACAATCGGATAAATAATGAAAACTAGAGTAAGACATGCCCCCATGCAAGGTTGAAATTTCGATTTCTAAATATTGATATTTGTGTCTGTTAGACACATATGATGCCTCCCCTTAACACATGTTACTATAGAAGATGCACAGATAAACTATGTACCCATATTGCTAAATCACCCCAAAAATTAAGAAGTTTAGCAATGTATATTTTTGAAAAAAATGAACCAAAATCAAAATACATACCACATGCACATCTTCAATATAGGTACAAATGAAATGCAAAATAAAAGCTTCCTAGTGTCAAAACTGTAGGAGGAGTTGTGTGGACAATCTGTGTATCCTCTATCAATAATTCACCCAAAAACATGACTAAGTTCAACAATGTATATTATCAAAACACATGCACATCTTCAATATGTGTACAATTGATCTCCAAAATAACTTCTTTCTAGCATAAAAACTGTAGGAGTTGTATGTACAGACGGACTGAAGGACGGACTGACAGACAGACAGGGGTAAAACAATATGCCCCCAACTTATTGTCGCGGGGGCATAAAAATAACAAATCAGTATTTTCATTTTACCATATGGCCTTGATTCTACAGGAAGTCTTCTTTCCGGTAAGTAGAGGTTAACAAGTCGCATACAATTGTAAATACAAATGCATGTGCCTTCTTAAGATCTCCTACTCGCAAATAGGGTCAACCTTGAGAATCAAGCTCATATGGTAAAATGAAATATGCCAAAAATATGATATGCATTTTTGTAAATTTTAAAATGTTGCACATTCTTAAAGAAACATGGACTTTAACTTTGTGACAGATGAAATGCTATACCCCTTCTGCAACCCTGTTGGCCTAGGTGATAATTAACTTCAAGATAGCCTAAAGACATGAAGTGTCATAAATTTCTGGATCTTCAATTTGATGAATATTTATATATACCATTGTGCAATTGTTTATTTAGACACATTTTGCTTTACTTTTGCCATCAAAATAAAACTTGTAACTTCAATCATTTCACTCTGCAGGGAGGGACATCTGTTAGTGGTTTTAGAAATTGGATTCCAAAAGTCTTGATATTAATTGCCAATGAGACAACACAGGACCCCAAAATGAACACAACAAAAATGGTAGAATGTGTCCATGGGACACGGATGCCCCCGCCTCCTTGCAATCGAAAACCATAAATTATTAAAGGCATAACTATATACAATATATATTTATCAAATATTATTAGAAAGGATCTTTTTTCTGTGATAAATAGGCACTGGAACTGGTTTGGTTTTGATATAATGTGTAGTTCCAACAAATAATCTGAGAAACAGTCTTATATGTAATACTAATCTATTTTTAGCAACTGTGACCTTGACCTTGGTGGTATCAACGCTAAAATCTATTGGATTATGTCTATTGTGATAAGTAAGCAAGTGACCAAGTTTGGTTTTGATCAGATGCAGAATACTCAAGTAATCCTTCGGAAACCAAAATTTTAATGAAATTTTAGTCCATTTTTAGCAACTGTGACCTTGACCTTGGTGCTACCATCCTGGAAATCAATAGGCTTTTGAATTGGGTGATAAGCAAGCACGTGACTAAGATTGGTTTTGATCCGATGTAGTATACTCAAGTTATTATCCGGAAACCAAAATTTTATTGAAATTTTAGTCTATTTTTAGCAACTGTGAATTTGATCTTGGGGGTACCAACCTGGAGATCGATAGGGTTCTGTCTTCGGTGATAAGTAAGCATGTGACCAAGTTTGGTTTTGATCCTATGTAGTATACTCAAGTTATCATCCGGAAACCAAAATTTTATTGAAATTTTAGTCTATTTTTAGCAACTGTGACCTTGACCTTGGGGGTACCAACTGGGAAATCGATAGGGTTCTGTCTTCGGTGATAAGTAAGCATGTGACCAAGTTTGGTTTTAATCCTATGTAGTATACTCAGGTTATCATCCGGAAACCAAACTTTATTGAAATTTTAGTCTATTTTTAGCAACTGTGACCTTGACCTTTGGGGTACCAACCTGGAAATCGATAGGGTTCTGTCTTCGGTGATAAGCAAGCATGTGACCAAGTTCGGCTTTGATCCTATGTAGTATACTCAAGTTATCATCCGGAAACCAAAATTTCATTGAAATTTTAGTCTATTTTTAGCAACTGTGACCTTGACCTTGGGGGTTCCAACCTGGAAATCGATAGGGTTCTGTCTTGGGTGATAAGTAAGCATGTGACCAAGTTTGGTTTTGATCCGATGATGGATACTCAAGTTATCATCCGGAAACCAAAAAGATGGACGTACGGACGTACAGACGTACATACGGATGGATGTACGGATCAGGGTAAACCTTAATGCCCCCGACCGCTTAGCGGCGGGGGCATAAAAAAAGTGTTAGTTGACACAACATGCTCCCACATGGCAATGATCATTCTACAGAAGTTTAAGTTATAGCAAAGGATAAATTTTGCATGCATGCTAAGACACACAGGACAAAAACAACATGCAACAGATTTTTTATCTTGGGGCATAAAACATTTGATGGTTAAGCACTAAGTTTAACTTACATCATGGCACATGTTTTCTAGTAAACAACTTGCATTAACAAGTTTAAAGACAGTATGATATTTCATAAACAAGTTAACAGTCGGAAACCCTAACATTTGCAAAATTTCAAATTTTCAAGGGGCATAACTCCTGAAACCCTTGGACCTCTGATCCCAAAATTGAACTTTGTCTGCGATGTATAGTAAACAATTTACATACAAAGTTTCAAGACAGTATGTTGTTTTGTTCACAAGTTATCAGTCAGAATCCCTGAAATTCGCAAAATTTCAAAGTTTCCAGGGGCATATCTCATGAACCCCTTGGACCTCTACTTGACCCCAGTTTTGTGGTAACCAACTTGCATATCAAGTTTGAAGACCTTGTGTTATTTCATTCACATAAATCAGGCGGAAACCTTTGGGTGATCGATGGACAGACAGACAGACAGACGGACGGACACGCGACTGAGGGTATCACATAATACCTCGCCACTTGTAGTGTGGAGGGGTATAAAAATATCAAATATGTACAGTTTAAGCATAGAAAGGTGCAAAAAATTTTCAAAAGAATACCCAAGGGCCATAAAAGTCCACCAAAATCCTTCAACAGGAACCAAATTTCAACTTAATCAGTAATTTTTAAACATACAATCATATACTATATGTTAAATCAACTTATTAACGCATTATGAAGAAAAGCTGGAGAAACTGAAGTTTTTCAAAATTTCACTAAGTAAAAGGGCTATAACTTTGTACAAAATCAACCGACCAGAACCAAATTCGAAGATGATCTGTATCTCGCCTAGATATGCACATATACCAAATATGAAATCAATATATCAAGCAGTTACAGAAAAAAACCTCTGTAAAACCTATATTTTTCAAAATTTCACTAAGTCAAAGGGCCATAACTCTGTACAAAATCAACCAACCAGATCTGAATGAAAACTTGATCTGTATTTCACCTAGATATACTTATATACCAAATATGAAATCAATATGTCAAGTGGTTACAGAAAAAATCTCCGGAATCTATATTGTTCAAAATTTCACTAAGTCAAAGGGCCATAACTCTGTACAAAATCAACCGACCGAACCAAATTCGAACTTGATCTGTTTCTCACCTAGATATACTCGTATACCAAATTTGAAATCAATTTGTCAAGCGGTCAAAAAATTAACGGACAGAGGGTATACCATAATATGCCCGTCTTTCGACGGGCGTATAAAAATAATGGTGCTTTTCATGATTCTTGCCATGTTTTTTAACAATGATCAAGGGACATAACTCCAAACCAATATTTCCTTTTACCCAGCTATATCTGTTGGACTGATATTTGCATGTACCAATTTTTTTGGTTTACAATTTGTAAGTCATAAACCCCCAAATTTGAAAATTTAAGTTTAAAGGGCATAACTGCAGACCCAATTATATCTTTGGACATTTAATTGGACTTGGCTCCGGTTCAGTAATAAACAACTTGCATACAAAGATTCAAAACTTCCTGTAATTTGTTCAAGTTATTGGTTAAAAAGCCCAATAGTTGCAAAATTATGACAAATTACAAGGGGTATAACTCGTAGAACCTCTACAAGCAAAATTCAACTTTGTCAGGTTTGTGAAAAACAACTTGCCTAAGTAGTTAGTAGATAGCATCCTACTTCCTTCAAAAGAAATTTGTCCGAAACAGCAAAATTCACAAAATTTCAAAGTGTCAAGGGGCATGATTCCAGAACCACTTGGACCTCTGGACTCGGAACTCAAACTTGGTCAGAGTTTTGTCGTAAACAACTTACTCCTTTGAGGTTGTCTTTGCCTAACTGCAAGTATGGAATAACCAGCTTTTGAAGTATTTTTCTGAAGAGGGTATTTCCTTCTGCATGTTTTACCTATTCAGTTTCCTAAAATGAACAAGTCACCAAAAATATAATAGTTGAGCACTATAGGAATCGAATGAAAATAATTGCATCACAATCGTACAAATAATGAAAACTAGAGTATGACATGCCCCCACGCAAGGTTGAAATTTTGATTTCTAAATATTGATATTTGTGTCTGTTAGACACATATGATGCCTCCCCTTAACACATGTTACTATAGAAGTTGCACAGATAAACTATGTACCGATATTGCTAAATCACCCCAAAAATTAAGAAGTTTAGGAATGTACATTTTTGAAACAAGTGAAGACCCTAAAAGATGTCTCGCCCATCCCTGCTGGCCTCTAAATTGATGTGAAATCTATGTGAACTAATTAGAAAAGTGACCATGCTCACTAGAGTGTGAAATTGAGGTCGAGGACAAATTCACCTGCCAGACTGACATGTACTACCCAAGACCAACCTTTATACCAAATATTATCAACCTACCACTTCTAGGTATTGAGATATGGACTTAAGCAGAAAAACTTAACATGGCCACTAGACCGTGAAATTGAGGTCAAGGACAAAAGTCAAGTGCAGGACTGACATGTACTACCCAAGACCAACCTACATACCAAATATTATCAACCTACAACTTCTAGTTAATGAGATATGGACTTAAGCAGAAAGACTTAACATGGCCACTAGACCATGAAATTGAGGTCAAGGACAAAAGTCACCTGCCAGACTGACATGTACTACCAAAGAACAACCTACATACCAAATATTATTGACCTACCACTTATAGTTACTGAGAAACTAAACTAAGCACAAAAACTTAACATGTTCACTGGACCGTGAAATTGAGGTCGCAGACAAAAGCATCTAGCAGACTGTCATGTACTACTCAAGACCCACCTGTGTACCAAATATCATTGACCTACAACTTATAGTTACTGAGAAAGTGACCTAATCACAAAAACTTAACATGAAAGGTTACGCCGCCGCCGCCGTCATACTTTGTACGCATATGTCTCGCTTTCCGCGCCTTTCGTCGCGGGTGAGACAAAAAATGAACCAAAATCAAAATACATACCACATGCACCTCTTCAATATAGGTACAAATGAAATGCAAAATAAGAGCTTCCTAGTGTCAAAACTGTAGGAGGAGTTGTGTGGACAATCTGTGTATCCTCTATCAATAATTCACCCGAAAACATGACCAAGTTCAACAATGTATATTTTTTTCCAAAAATGCATCAAAACACATGCACATCTTCAATATGTGTACAACTGATCTCCAAAATAACTTCTTTCTAGCATAAAAACTGTAGGAGTTGCGTGTACAGATGGACTGAAGGACTGACTGACAGACAGACAGACAGGGGTAAAACAATATGCCCCCAACTTATTGTCGCGGGGGCATAAAAATAACAAATCAGTATTTTCATTTTACCATATGGCCTTGATTCTACAGGAAGTCTTCTTTCCGGTAAGTAGAGGTTA
Organism: Modiolus philippinarum; assembly: GCA_002080025.1. Lineage (NCBI taxonomy): Eukaryota > Metazoa > Mollusca > Bivalvia > Mytilida > Modiolidae > Modiolus > Modiolus philippinarum. The sequence continues at coordinate 17,886 of MJUU01059145.1, read as the reverse complement.
ACAAGTCGCATACAATTGTAAATACAAATGCATGTGCTTTCTTAAGATTTCCTACTCGCAAATAGGGTCAACCTTGAGAATCAAGCTCATAAGGTAAAATGAAATATGCCAAAAATATGATATGCATTTTTGTAAATTTTAAAATGTTGCACATTCTTAAAGAAACATGGACTTTAACTTTGTGACAGATGAAATGCTATACCCCTTCTGCAACCCTGTTGGCCTAGGTGATAATTAACTTCAAGATAGCCTAAAGACATGAAGTGTCATAAATTTCTGGATCTTCAATTTGATGAATATTTATATATACCATTGTGCAATTGTTTATTTAGACACATTTTGCTTTACTTTTGCCATCAAAATAAAACTTGTAATTTCAATCATTTCACTCTGCAGGGAGGGACATCTGTTAGTGGTTTTAGAAATTGGATTCCAAAAGTCTTGATATTAATTGCCAATGAGACAACACACGACCCCAAAATGAACACAACAAAAAAAGTGTTAGTTGACACAACATGCTCCCACATGGCAATGATCATTCTACAGAAGTTTAAGTTATAGCAAAGGATAAATTTTGCATGCATGCTAAGACACACAGGACAAAAACAACATGCAACAGATCTTTTATCTTGGGGCATAAAACATTTGATGGTTAAGCACTAAGTTTAACTTACATCATGGCACATGTTTTCTAGTAAACAACTTGCATTAACAAGTTTAAAGACAGTATGATATTTCATAAACAAGTTATCATTCGGAAACCCTAACATTTGCAAAATTTCAAATTTTCAAGGGCATAACTCCTGAACCCCTTGGACCTCTGATCCCAAAATCGAACTTTGTCTGCGATTTATAGTAAACAATTTACATACAAAGTTTAAAGACAGTATATTGTTTTGTTCACAAGTTATCAGTCAGAATCCCTGAAATTCGCAAAATTTCAAAGTTTCAAGGGGCATATCTCATGAACCCCTTGGACCTCTACTTGACCCGAGTTTTGTGGTAACCAACTTGCATATTAAGTTTGAAGACCTTGTGTTATTTCATTCACATAAATCAGGCGGAAACCTTCGGGTGATCTATGGACAGACAGACAGACAGACAGACAGACGGATGGACACGCGACTGAGGGTATCACATAATACCTCGCCACTTGTAGTGTGGAGGGGTATAAAAATATCAAATATGTAAAGTTTAAGCATAGAAAGGTGCAAAAAATTTTCAAAAGAATACCCAAGGGCCATAAAAGTCCACCAAAATCCTTCAACAGGAACCAAATTTTAATCTTAATCAGTAATTTTTAAACATACAATCATATACTATATGTTAAATCAACTTATTAACGCATTATAAAGAAAAGGTGGAGAAACTGAAGTTTTTCAAAATTTCACTAAGTAAAAGGGCCATAACTCTGTACAAAATCAACCGACCAGAACCAAATTCGAAGATGATCTGTATCTCACCTAGATATGCACATATACCAAATATGAAATCAATATATCAAGCAGTTACAGAAAAAAACCTCTGTAAAACATATATTTTTCAAAATTTCACTAAGTCAAAGGGCCATAACTCTGTACAAAATCAACCAACCAGATCTGAATCAAAACTTGATCTGTATTTCACCTAGATATAGTCATATACCAAATATGAAATCAATATGTCAAGTGGTTACAGAAAAAATCTCCGGAATCTATATTGTTCAAAATTTCACTAAGTCAAAGGGCCATAACTCTGTACAAAATCAAGCGACCGAACCAAATTCGAACTTGATCTGTTTCTCATCTAGATATACTCATATACCAAATTTGAAATCAATTTGTCAAGCGGTCAAAACATTAACGGACAGAGGGTATACCATAATATGCCCGTCTTTCGACGGGCGTATAAAAATAATGGTGCTTTTCATCATTCTTGCCATGTTTTTTTTTAACAATGATCAAGGGACATAACTCCAAAACCAATATTTCCTTTTACCCAGCTATATCTGTTGGACTGATATTTGCATGTACCAATTTTTTTGGTTTACAATTTGTAAGTCATAAACCCCCAAATTTGAAAATTTCAGTTTAAAGGGCATAACTGCAGACCCAATTATA
>MJUU01059144.1:0-33781 GCA_002080025.1 Modiolus philippinarum | reverse complement strand
TCACAACTTGTTCGATATGTACGAGTATGTAGTAATGTTTCTGACTTCTTTGTTTCACTGAAAAACTTCTGCATCAAGGGTTTAGATATCATAAATTGATAAAAACATTCTTTAAATTTTATTATTGATACATTGACTTATTAAGAAAATTTGGTTCTACATGCAGGGCTCTTATACATCATGGCATTTCACATCCAAACTTCTATGGTAATATCATTTACAAAGCGCATAAATTCAAAAATTGTCCTTCCAAACTTTTTAATCCGTTGAACAAACTTATTCATAAAGGATATAAATACAGCATTGTTGTTAAATCTTTACTTCTGGTTTTTGTTGGCAAAAATATTGATCATCTCCTAAATGCTTTACACCATAACTAAATTTAAACAATTTTTCATATTGGCAGTATTTGGCATTGCACAATATCATGTTCTTCTTTCATAATTGATGATGTTGTTATACCAAATCTATTTAGACGTATTTCAATTGAAATTTCATATGTAAGAAGGCTTGATATCATAGTCAACGGAAATTATGTCCTTAGCTAGCTGTCAGTAGCTGCGAGCATTTGTCCGGACAGTACCTGTGTGTATTGTCTTCATGTTTTATGTACTTCATTGTAAGGGTACTCGTCTTGATAAGTTCGACTTTTTTCTGGTTTGATTTTTACTGTGAGTCTTTTTGTGTATTTATTTTTAGCAATTCACCACACATAGGGGGAGGGTTCGGATCCAAGAAATCGAGTTTAACCCCACCGCAATTTTTGCGCCTGTCCCAAGTCAGGAATATGTTGGTCATTGGCTTGTCCTTGTCTTCTTATAAAATTTTAGTTTTTTGATATTTGGGTTATTGGATGTGGTTTGTTTCCATTGATTTATTCACTGTTTTACCTTTCGGGGCCATTTAGGGCTTACTATATGATGTGAGGTTCCTCACTGTGTTGAAGACCATATGGTGACCCCTAGATGTTTTGTTTTGGGTCGTTTTAACCTGGATATGGGGTGTTGTCTCCTTGACATTTACCCCATTTCCTTTCTTTTTCATAAGCATAACGAAATTTACTGTATATTACGAAACTTCGGTATTTTAGTATTTTGAAACCATTGGGCCAATGCCACTGCTAGTGAACCAGAGGCCTGATATAGCTGAAATATTGCTAACTGGATGTAAAACTCAATCAATCAATATCTTATAGGGAAAGTTGAAGGTGTGGTGCCATATCAAACCGATTTAATCTTTTCTTTTAAGGAAGATAATGTGGGTCACCATGCTTGCTTTTTCTAGAAATGAGATCAAAGTTTGCCTATTTTTAGCCATTTTTTAACTTAAGGTGTCTGCAGGGTATTAATTCCCTGTAATAGCATTTTGTGAAATTTTCTGTGTAGACACATAATTGTATTATTGTTCAAAATGTAAAAGAAAATTTGAGGGTCACCGTGCATTTAAGTGCAAAAATTGAAAATTTCAGGAATTAATATAGAAATGAGAATGAAAATAATTATATGAGAGGATAGCTTGAAAAATTTATTATAGATTATATTCATACTTTGCATGTGTTTTAAATTATTATATAGTTTACATATAAAAAATAAAAATTAGGGGTCGCCGTTGAAATTAGAGAGATAAATTGCTAAATGTTAAATTCTTGAACCAAATTATCTCCCTTGCATAATTTCTGTGTTCTGTGATTCCAGCAACAGATTTAAAGCTCGTGTGTTTTAGTTCATGTTTTTAGAATGAAAATGTTGTAAAAGTGATAAGGAAGAGAAATTTTAAATACACTGAAACTTTCTTTACGTTTTGAATATCAATTTTGTTAAATTTCTTAATGAATGAAACCTAAATTAACAAGTATTAGATAAAAATGCCGGAATAATACCACAGAGACACCTTAATTACATAGAATGCACGGGGGAAATATGGAAAGGCAATGTGTAGCTTAATAGAAATGAACTTTTTATCCATGAGAATTTGATGTATTTTTGTGAACAGATAGTTTATGGTGTAATTTATTGGTTACAATAAAAAATGTACATATAACATGCTTTTAATAGAGATATTTCACAAAGTTTCCGGATTAAACATTATTTACGGGAAAAGGGAGTAAACGAAATATGACGCTTCACGTTTATCATTCAATTATGACGTCACAAAGGAAAAATCGTCAAATTACTGTTCCGGCCCGAAAATCAAACCTTTCCCGTATCCAACTCTCTATTTTTTTATGCGTAATTGAATTGCGCAGCGCAACAATGTCTATCTACCTTAAAATGTCTATACAAAGATATGAGCCAATGCGTTTGACAATTTTCCGGCGGTTTTGCACCTGTTTTGCCTTTTTTCCCTTTGGATTTGGGCTCTCGAATATTCTGTTTGGTAATTTTGTTATAACCCTTATTTACTGTTTCTTTTTTATTTATATCTTTAAAATTGTTTTATCACTTTATTTGTGGATATCAGTGGAAATAAAAGAGTGTCTTTCGTAAAAGCAAGTGATTACATTGATGGCTTTAATTATATATTTGTCTATTTGTCTTGCTTTCATTACATTGAATGAAATTCCTTTAAACAGAACATTTAGACCTAAGTTACTGTAACAAATTCAGCATTGAGACAAAATAACATAAAACCAATAAATACCCTTTAAACAAAAGGAAAATGATTATATTTGTACAATTAATGTTAATAAACAACCCAATTGCCCCTACATATGCATGGAACGATTTCCTGTTTCACACAGAATCTTTATATAAATATCGCTATAATTATTTGCATAATCCAGAGGATTGGCATATTTATATTTTTCATTTCAAATAATAATTTTATTTTCCCTTTCAATAATATATTCAAAAAGTTCTTTTGAAGTTATATAAACGTTCTGTAATAATCATTAAGAATTATTATTATGGAAAAAGTATCGTGACCGAATCAGTTTGTTGTCAAAATCACTCAAGAACAGTGATCTGGACCCAGATCACTAATTGACCTTTTGACCTGATACACACAAAAATAGTGCTTAATTCGGTCAACCACTCCGCAGGCTTGGAAGGTGTACTATTTACTGAAAACTGAAATAAAAATTGGTGTTTTGGAATAAGGACTTACTGCAATAAACTCGTGTAGATTTTCAAGCNGGAATAAAGATGTGTATGAAAATTTTCAACTTTATTGGAAGATGCCCATTCAGGAATATTTTGGTATCGACGTGGGGATTATTTTTATATTTTTCGGGGTTTGATAAATCCCGGAAAATCCAGACTGACATGCCACCCCGAAGATTTAATGGAAGATACCCCACACAATTCCGCTCGTTTTGAGGGGTAACACATGTACCAACGAAATATAGAAATGGGTGGAATAACTCAAAACGTTACTATTGGAGCCTATGGAAAATTAATTGGTGTTCTGTGCCCATCTATTCAATTGCCTCGTCTATTTTCGGATGATTCTGTCGTAATATTCTCCCTATATATTTGAGAAGTATCGAGGCTTTACATCATTAATATTTCCTAACGCATTATCCCTTCCCCAGAATGCCGAGTGTTTTGGATGGAAATTATCATTCAACAATTAAATGTCCAGATCTTACAAAGTCGAGCCTCCGCTCCATTAATGTCATTTTATTCAGCTTTTATTCTTTCCTCCCCTCAGCAATTTTATTGTCGTCACCACAATAGTGTTGATTGCACATTTTAGCTACATTTCACATCTAATTTCATGTTAAATTAGCTTTGATTCATTTACAAAAGTAACAAAAGCTGCCGATATCCCTGACTTATCAATTTCTGTAACATTGCTAGTTGTTTTATTAATTTCAAAAAGTCACTGTATAAACTACAAACAGTACTGTATAGCATCTACCTTAAAGCCTGTTCCACTTCCTTTAGATAATGAAAATCTTACGATTTTAGCTTTATTTTTACACCAATCTTTATCATATTTGGTATGTAAATAAAAAATTACCATACATAACTGAAAAATGTTGCATTCGCCGTTTACGGCATTCACAAAAGTCTGCAGTCATGTGCATTTTCACAATTTTTTTTCAAAAGGTGAAAATTTCTAAGTCATGAATTGTCCTATTTTAAGGGCGACCAAGTAACTTGATAACTTACACCCCAGGTCCTTTGTTTCACTCAGGTGTATATTATTTGGAAAATTTCTGTCAAACAATAGACTATGATCACTGGGGCTTGACGGGTGCTTCCAGTTACCCCGTCACATCCTGTGATCACAGACTTTTGTTTGACAGAACGTTTCGCGGGTAAATTCGGCGTATTGCTTAAAGCAATAAAGATGACAAATTTATATTGTGTCAACTAATACAAAGGTGCTTGAAGACAGGACCCTGTATTGGGCCCAGTATGTCTCTTCCCCTTTTTATAATATTTTCTCAGTATTTGTCATTTATTTGTGCTATTTTGTACTAATAAAACATATATTTCGGCCATTGTAGGTGTTTCCTGATATCTTTTTTATTCCATCTATCGTCAATTTCCTATTTAATTATCAATGTAACTTTTGATGTGTTATATAAGGGGCCCATATTAGTACAAAATAGCACAAATAAATGACAAATAGTGAAAAATGGAGAAATTATTATAAAAGAGGGAGTGGTAAAGGACCCATACAGGGTCCTGTCATCAAGCACCTGTTAAATAATCATGTAAACCACACACCAACTCATGTTTTTCCATAACTATTGATTGTGTGTATTCTCAATAAGAACTAAATTCAACATTGTAGAGGGGCCGCACAGTGAGTGCTTTTTCCCTTCTCCTGCCCCTTTTCTCCATTCTCCTGTCCCCTCTCTCCATGCTCTATCTCCTCTCTCCTTTCTCCCACACTCTGTCTCCTTTCCTTCGCCCATTTTTTCCAGTCTCGCTACCCCTGCATTTTAAGATAATAATATTAAATCGACTTTTTTTCTAAATATGAATCTATGAATCACAATTCTGAAATATCGCTTGTGAAAAAACAGTTCCAAGTTTAATTGTGATGTTTTCAAATTAAAGTCTGAGTCGCTAGCAAATTGTTGCAAATATGATTCCTTTTACAAGATGCAACATATAAGTAATGAAGCGTGTTCTTGTTATACAGTTATTTAATGTATGTGAGAACTACTAGAATATTTTGTCCAGGTTGTCAGAAATCCCCATGTGATCTATTGCCCGTGGGCAATAGGACACTTGGGGTTTGTGACTCCGAGTTTTCTAGTCTATTGCCCTCATATATGCCTTATGTAACTGTTTTATTAGCTTATTTAATCATTTCAGCCAAAACATATCGCATGCAAGCAAAGAGGAGTTGTTTTCAAGATAAATCAAATTTTAAATCATACATCGTTTCAAAACTGCACAAATTGTATTCATAAAACATTTTTCAATTTCAAGTTTTAATGAATTATAAACATTAATATTTAATAGGTGAAATCAAACTTAGAAGTCTAATTAACAAGTCTTAGAAATGAAACTTTAAAACTGGCCCAAAATATGCCAAAATTAACACGATCATTAACTGTTAAAAACGACCTAGTCTTGTTTTCCTGAATATTGCGTGCAATAGTTTTTGTAAAATTTGCCCGGGCAAAAATTCACCGATTTCTGAATGGGATTCACAGGAATCAATCCTCCAATAAGAAATCGGGAAAAAAAATCATTTCCTGTATAATGGAAAAATAATTTTATAAGGTAATAATATAAGTTGACCAACTGTATCATTAGATAAGAGTAGATACAAAAAAATGTAATTGAAGTGTCGCATTGCCAATATCCTCTTCTCCAACCCCATCTTATATCCCCCTTTTTCTGGACAATAATGTATTTTTTAATGAATATCCTGATGTTTTATTAAGAAATACCCCGAAATATTTTCGCGAAATTTCCTTTCAAATTGGAACCCTCCGTTTTCTAATTGCTGAAATTAAACTGCGACTAACTGGAAAGCTTACACCATGTGAATAAAAAACACCCCTTTTAAAATCAAAAACACACTGCGACATATCAGGTGTTGAAATAATTTATGGGTAGCCTTTTGTGATCAATAATTGAATCCTTTGAAATATGAAAGAAAGTGTTATCATTAGTTTCAAGTTAGCACTCTGCCCTTACTCCATATTGTAACTATATGACCTGCTACTACACATTTGTTTGCTTAAGGCATACTGTTTTTTTTTAATAAGTATAGGAATAAAACAACATTTTATACTTACAATATTTTGAAGAAAGGTGACCAATTTGGTCGGCTTATTTCTTCAATTAGCATATAATTTGGAATTATGATATACTGGTGTATAAATTGTAATCTCTATTTTATCTTCTTATTCACTATACATTTTGTATATCCAAGCATTGGAATATTTTATGGAAATAATAAATATATCCATTTTATTTTTGTATGTCACACTCATCACTGATTTGTCCTTTGAACTCACTGTTATTATCATACGGCCTACTCAATTTGTTTGTATAGTTTTTTTTACATCAATAAACTCGTTGTTTACAATGTACGTGACATGAGTTATTTAGAAATAGCCTAGATCAGTTTTTTTATTGCTTGTTTGAGAATTACTTAATCAAAAAGGCATCCAATGGGTTTTTACATTGTATAGTAAAGGTCACAATTAATAAAGATTATATTTCGAGGGTTCAGAGCAGAAAGATTTTATGTGCCCGTATTATCTATATACACATAGAACCTTTCTGCTCTGAATCCTCGATTTGCTTTTGGTTTTTTTTTTATATTTTTCGTGTTTAAGCATGAAAAAAATAACACTTTTCTCTTTTCCTTGGGTGTAAGTCAGTTATACCCTTCGGTAAACGGTGTTTCTGGAACAGAAACCACTCCAGCCTCCGGCCGTCTGGATTTTCTGTTCCAGAAACACCTTCACCTCATGGTATAACTATTACATATATGAATCGAGTTGACCTACCTATTGATATCAAGGTGCACATTTGGGGTTAACACTTGTAACCCACGGACATTTTGTAAACATCAAATAGTAATTAGCAGTAGGTTAACAGTTTCTTGCAAATTTCTCTTCTGCGTTTTATGCATGCATACATAATTGGGCATTCATTTACGTGTATGTTTTTTCTTTAATTAAAAGGGGCTTCAAGCACATGGTATAAGCCAAAGTGGGACTTGTTTATCATCTGACTTCAGCTAATACCTGCCAATACCTACTTCAGAATGGTCCAGTCTTCTCGATAATGGTGCGCCGAAAATATTGTCCCTTTCAAAGCATGGAGCATTTTTAAAAATTGTTTTTTCTTTTCATATGCATTGCATAGTAATCATCAAATTAAAAAAAAAAATCAGAAGTGTACCAAATTTTTATACAGCAATGCAAAGTAAGTGAGAACCGAACCGTCAATCAAAAGAACGAACAATCCATGGAAAATGGCAAAATCAGACACACTATAAAACAAGGACACCACTTGAGTACGGGACAAAAAAGAAAAACGAAGACACACATACAGATGAACAACACTGACCCAGTAAAAAAACCATTGGTGAGATCAGGTGTACCGGTAGAGTAAGCATCTCCTGCTTCTTATAAGACACCCGTCGTGTTGAACATGTCAACTCCGGAAGTAAAGTCGGATCCGATAGACGAAAAACAAACTTTAGTTGTAGAGGGAAAGATCTGTTGTCATCTGGGAAACATATATCCCATAGCGGTCTACAAGATCGTGATGTCGACCGTAAAACTTCTGTATCTGTTGTGATGACTTTTAGTCCGGTGCCGAATTATGCAATATTAAAGTCAACAGAAGAGAATTTCCATTATCTAAAGGAAGTAAAACAGACTTTAAATGTACGCTCTGTATGTCGGGAAGATCAATAAATTGCTGTTAACAAGGGAAAGCTAATAAATAGAAAGTAAAATTTACCACATTTGCAATATGGTCTCACCAATTCCTATCGCTTTGAAGTGACAATCAAAAGACGCTGTCCCGATTGTCCCATCCACTATCATTAAATCCTGATTATGAAATTCGAACTGCTGAATTCATTCTTATACTGATACAGCTGAAATACCGCTCATTGGACGTTATACCTATATTAAACAATCAATCATAATTAGTTTACTTCTGTTGCGACTGTAAAGGCCCATTGATGAGTTTTAGATCTTTTTTCATATCAGATATTTAATCCCCCAACCTTTTATTCTTAATAAAGAACCACAAAATACATAAGTTACTATTACTTCATTTTCTGCATATGCGCAATTCGACAACTCATGTCTCATCAGTGCATATCAAACCAAAACATTTGGAAATCTATTTACCAGAAAAATGTGTTAAGGCTGATAGAGAACAAATAACCAAAGGAATCCAAATAGTAAAGCCAAAATTCAGCTAAGGACATAGCTATACATGAGGGAGATACTCCTTTGTGTTAAACAAAATTTTGTAAGATATTGCATCTTTCAATAATATCGGTTTTTGAATCAGTACCGAAGTACTGACTACTGGGTTGGTAAATACTAACGGTCCACCAGCAGAGGCATCGGACCAGTGGTAATAAAGAACAACAAATTTAAAATGCCACAGTTACTGTTAATGTATTTTCTGCATTCGCATTTCGACAACTCATGTCTCATCAGTGTAGATCAAACCAAAACATTTGGAAGTGCTTTAACTGAAAAGCATGTTAAGATTGATAGAGAACAAATAACCAAATGGTCTAAATAGTAAAGCCAAAATTCAGCTAAGGAAAGAGCCTTTATATAATAAACTATACTTCGACACACTGACATATTGGTTGCGATCTAGACAACGATTACAATAAGAGAAAAATGTAAATATTACAATGGAAGCCTACTATTGTATGTCATATACAATGTTGAAAAGGAATATCTAACTAAAATTGCAATTTACTATGCCACTGTCTATATTGGTTTTACGGATAAACAGTCAAGACAATCCGTCTGTGATTGTAAATGCATGCAGTAGCACAACTAAAATGATTACATTGTGTTTATTCTAAGGCCGTCTCTACCAGTTACATCTGTGCATTTAACAAATTTCCTGCAGGAGAACTACTAAATTAATTATTTACGTTTCTGTCTAAGGTCGTCAAAACCATTATCATATTATGTTCTTTTTTGCCATTAACATATAGTTAATTTAAGGATTTTATGTGACGTAGAGTATAATATAAACACATCAAGTGTTACATGTATACGAATAAAACGAAGCCCTCCAATCCTTAAATCTCGGAGTAATCGAGATTATGTTTATCATCTATCGACAGTTATGAATTTTCTACACTTTATACTACCCTTCCAAATGATGTGACTAAATCCAAATTGGGACAATTTATTAAATGGCCTTTTAAATTTTCTGGTCTGCAGTTCATTTGCTCTAACAAAAAGGAAGGATTCTTCTCTAATATAACCTACAATAATCATTGTTCCTGGACATGTGATAATATGATTACTGCACTCAAACTTTTGCTGGACTATATTTTTGTTCGTTTTTGGAACAGGTCATAGATATTCCCATGGGTACAAATTGTGCATCTCTAATTGCAGATCTTTTTCTTTTCTGTTACGCACGAGACTTCATGAAAAAACTTCATGAAAAAACTTCAAAACGGAACAATACCAAACAGTGATAAACTTATTTCTATTTTCAATGATAACAGCAGGTATATTGACGATATCCTCACTATTGATAATCCCCAGTTTTTAGATTATGTAGACATTATTTACGCGCAAAAAAATAAAATTAAATAAAGCTAACAATGATTCTAAATACTGCACTTTTCTGGATCTTACTATCATTATTGACTCCGGTAAAATGAAAACTAATATCTATAACTATAACCGGATGATTTCGATTTCACTATCACTTATATCCCTTTTCTTGACGGCGACATCCGTCTAGCCCCATCCTATGGGGTGTATATTTCTCAACTGATACGATTCACACGAGTGTGTCCTACACTTGATGATTTTAATGAGCGTAACATTACTATCACAGCCAAACTTTTACAACAGGGTTACAGATTTCTTAAGTTGTTGAATACATTTAAGAAGTTTTATAATAGATATGAATATTTGATGTCTAAATATGTCGTTTCTAGTAAAAAGCTTATTACTAAGGGCATTTCTAATCTTCGTTTTCACGGAAATGTTGTTAAAAATGCTAGAAATTGATCAAAAGTCAAGAAAAGCTGGGACGTATTTTACATTCTGTACGTAATAGGGGATATCGACAAGATATTCTGCTTGTTTCCGTTAAATTAGCTTTGAGACCTAATGACCTGAAACTTTTGCACACATACTGGCCTCTCACTGATACTGCCGATGTCTACTTAAATCTATGATGATTCTTGACCAAACCCTTTGGGAAGTTTTGAATTTAATTTTTCTTCCGTAGTGCGACAGTGTTCTACCAGCAGACCCCTTGACCCATCTTTCTAAATTATGTATTGTTTTTTTCTTTCAATCCCTTCAAGATTGTGGTCATGGAGTTAGTTGTCTACCTGTATTGGGTTTTATTCGTATGTTTATCATACTATAGGGAAACGGGACAGATAAAGGGGAGGTTTGGGTGCCCATAAACCGGTTTAACCCTACCGCTGGCATTTGCTGGTGCCGGTACCATGTCCGGCTATCCCGAGTTCCTATCGTTGTCTACGTTTGTCTTTTGTCTTAATCGTGTTGTTCATATGTAGTTCCATAGCAGATTGTAGCATGTAATTATAATGTTCAGCCATTATAGGTGTTTCCTGTTATCCATTTTTTACATTCATTTACATGTACCTTATCACCTTTGTACTAGCTGAAATGTCTTCTGAGGAACGCAATTTTTCATTCAAATCTGCTAATGCAATATGTATAAAACTGATCCATTAGTCACTTTTCGGAATGATTGTCGAATGCACTGGCTAACAGATTAAAAAAACACGCTAATTACAGAATGCATTGTGTATCATCCTTACACAGGATATAGGCACCAAGACTGGTTTTCGTTTAAATTTCAATGATGGTTACCATTAGTGTACGTGGATCCAGTTTATAGCTACTAAGTAGCTATACACTGGTTTACACTGATACCCCTGTACACTAATGGTAGATTTCATTGAAATTGAAACGAAAACCAGTCCTGGTACCTATATCCTCTGTACGGATAATACACGGTGTAGATTAGTTTCCGAAAAAGTTTAGATCTTACATATATCAGCACTGTTCTCTATATAATCATGACAAAAATATATTAAAATTCAACCTTTTGAAATTGTAGAAAAATCCCCTAACAAATCCAAGACAGAATTTGTAAGACCTAGAAGAGAATGTGAACTGTCTTTGATACAAAAACTTCACACAGCTAATCCTTTGGGTTTAAATGACAACAATGAAACATTTCTCAGCGCGCTTCAATTGATATCATGAGTATTTCTTTTCCGAAATAACGCCATCAAAGAGTTGATTACAACATTAAAAACAAACGTAAAAACCTCGCAAATTGAAAAGATCTGTATACGGTATTCAAAAACAATGGGCGGCACGGCTTGTTACTTAACTTTGCTCAATTCCTGTTAATCAACTTTTTAAAACTTCTTTGGAATGTGATACTATGTCTGTTAATAGTCCGCTCCATGTTATTGATGCTTTCTGCTTTTATCGGCTTTATCCGAGAAACGAAAAACCTGATGAAGATGTAAAACAATTTTTAACTAGAGGCTCTCATGAGCCTGTATCGCTCACCTAGTGACTGGTTTTATTCATTGTCACCAAGAGACCATCCATTAATGGCATTATTATCCATACTATACATCAGTTCACCAGATGTTACAGTTTCTGACATACATACTTAAGTCACAAGCTTTGAAGGAAACCACCCAAGGACTATTGTGACCAAGTTTGGTTCCTATTGGCTCTGTAGTTTCAGAGAAGATCTTTGAACGCATTTCACATAGGGTCACTATGTTACACTATGTTCCCCCCTGGCGGCCATCTTGGATTAAAAACATACCTGCCAACCTCCAAAAGTACTGTGGTGGGTCATGACCCAACATTGTGCATTCAAATGTTGGGTCATAGCGCGTGACGGCATATTTCCAAAGTTAGACTCTGCTTCAGACAATTAATAACAAATACCAAGTATATGCAAGGAAATCCGATTTTGTCAATTAATGCTGGATCTCAGATGTTCTATGGTCTATATCAACACACAGAGCCGTATTTTTCTGCAGTAATTTTGTTTTAATGGAATTTCATCCATATTATATATCTGGGAAAAGCATTAAGTTGCAAAGGCACTATGTAATTTCATTAGAAATTGATTAAACAGCTATAATCATTTATTTTTAACTTCATCAAAATAAAATATGTGGAGAAAATATCCAAGATATTATTTAAAACAAAAACTGAAATGTTTTTTAAGATATTTCAGTACATGTAAGTTGGGGTATTTATTATTGTCAACATCAAATTCTTATGGCCATTTTTTATCAAATGGAAAATTATTCAAGGGAGGTAATTAGCGATATTTATAAACATTTTCATATAAGAAGATTGTGTAATCGTTGCCAGTGCTTATTGATTTCTATATAAACAACACCTGTCCTAATAATTGCCCTAATCAACACTAATTAAACAGTCTAATTAACTTGTTAACCTGTCAGAATGCTACTTGAGTTGATTGACACAAATCAATAAACGAATACTAGTATGCACGACAATTTCACCTGGTCAATTTTGCGAGTGAAAACGGTCACCCGCAGCGGGTCATGCTTACCGGTGGGTGAAGGGATTTTTTTGCGGGTGTGACCCAGCAAATGCAGGTCACTTGGCAGGTTTGATAAAAATCACAAATTTTAAAGGCGACCACCAATGAAGTATTGTAACCAAGTTTGGTTCCAATTGGCTCAGTAGTTTCAAAGATCTTTAAATGCATTTCAGATAGGGTCCTTATGTTAAACTATGATCCTTGCTGGCGGTCATCTTGGATGATGTACCAACATAAAAATCACAAACTTTGAAGTGGATCACCAATGGACTATTGTGACAAAGTTTGGTTCCAATTGGCTCATTAGTTTCAAAGAAGAAGATCTTTGAATGCATTTCAAATAGGGTCCTTATGTTAAAACATGTTCTTCCCTGGCGGCCATCTTGGATGAGGTATGAACATAAAAATCACCAATTTTGAAGGGGACCACCAATGGACTATTGTGACCAAGTTTGGTTCCAATTGGCTGGGTAATTTCAGAGAAGAAGATGTTTGAATACATTTCACATAGGGTCCATATGTTAAACTATGTTCTTCGCAGGTAGCCATCTTGGATGGGGTATGAACATAAAAATCACAAACTTTGAAGTGGATCACCAATGGGCTATTGTAAACAAGTTTGGTTCCAAATGGCTCAGTAGTTTCAGAGAAAAAGATCTTCGAATGCCTTTCCCATAGGGTCCCTATGTTAAACTATATTCCCCGCTGGCGGCCATCTTGGATGAGATACGAACCTGCTGGACATCTGTAGAAATTGTAGTCCTCGATAAGCTTAACCCTTTTGCAATTCAAACTTAATCTCTATCACAAATAGTTTTTGAAATAAAAGTAAAAACGTATAAAAATCCTGAAAATTCAACAAAAAGGGGCTATAACTCCTAAATGGGTCGTCAGATTTTTTTCAAAATTACAGGACATGTAGATCTTATTATGCTGACCATTTTTGTAATTTAAATTTTACACCTATCTGCTATCATTTTCAATATATAAGACGAAAAGTAACAAAGAAACAGAAATTTTGCGGAAAAAGGGCAATAACTCCGAGACCGATTATCGGATATTCTCCAAAATTGCAGGGTCGGTAGATCTCATTATGCTGATCATTTTTACCCTGTCAGATTTTTGATATCTGTAACGGTTTTTGAGTTATGTTCAAAAAACAGAAATTTACCACTATGTTCTAATATTAGTAATAGCGGCCATGTTGTTTGGTCAACGGACATAAAAATCACAAACTTTAAAGTGCATACCCTGGTGATGATTATTGGCCCAGTAGTTTTAGAGGAGAAGATCTTTGAAATAAGATTTAACGGACAGACGACGGACGCCGAGTGATGGCAAAAGCTCACATGGCCTTTGGCCGGGTGAGCTAAAAATAAAATATATAAAAAATAAAGAATTGAATTAATCGACATAGCATGCATTTTTCTAGACCCAGATATTCAAAAACTTCCTCCCATTTATTTTGACAACCAGGATATGCCTGTCGTTTTCTTCACTTACAAAAAGCCTACTGGAATTAAAAAAAAGGGAAATAGGAAATGTGTCACAGAGACAACGACCCAGAGGGGAGTAATAACAACACAAAGCCACCATAAGATCTTCAATGAACGGCGAGGAAACCCCACACCCAACGGCAGGTCGGAGTCGGCCGCTAAATAAAGAGTAATCAAGTTCAGCGAAATAAACATCATCCTAGACTCCTATAGACATAAAGTAAACTAACTAGAAAACAGACAAGACACACAAAGGCTTAATAAATTTCCTGACTTAGGACAGGCGCAAACCTACTGCGGCGGGGTTAAACTAGTTTTATTGGGTCCAAACCTTCCCCCTTCTATTACCTGTGATGCTAATTTCGAGAAAAACTACCAAAGCAGCTGAAACTATTACACGTCGCCATATCGCTATGACCTTTGTGGACATATATTAATGAGGAGTTGCAAAGAATTGAGAAAATTCTTTAGAAAGGGGCTTTAATATAGCACACCTTCCAAAATAAACTGGCAAGCATGTTTCGATATTACTACAGAGGCAGTTACCAATTATTTTATAAAATGGTGCAAACGAGAACGTGCAGACAAACACGCACTCAATATGTTCAATTACAAAATTATTACCAAAGTCACCAACAGATTAAATTTTTACAAAGATAATTACATGTATAAAGAGTCACCACCCAAGCTGTCTGTAAACAGAATTAAGTTAAAATACTATATAGATGTCCAACAAAACGAACTTGTTATGTCTAACACTTTCGAACGTACTAATTTTGACGAAAAAACATTAACCAAACAGCACTACTACGATACAGAAATGTTTCAAGTTCCACCTAAAAATAACATCTTGCCTACAAAGTACTGGGTTCCTATATTTCACAAAAATTCCTACAAACGCCGTTTCATTTGGCATCGAGCGACTGTTCTAGAACTAATTTAACCAGTGCATTCACCTGTATTAAAGAATTAGTTATTAGATACTACGAAAAAACTTATCAAAAACTCTGGTGTAAATTACTTTTGGAGTGTGAAAAATTCCATTGAAGTTATAGATAAATCGAAATCAATAAAGACACCAGTTTCGTCTGTTGATAGTTATAATTTTTTTTACAATTTATATAACTTTTCCACATAAATTGATTAAATCAAAATAAGGACAACTTATTAAATGGTCTTTCAAATTTTCTGGTCTACAGTTCATTTGTTGCAATAAAAAGAAAGGATTCTTCTCTAATATCACCTAGAAAATCATTGTTTCTGGACTTGTGATGACATGATTAAGGCACTGCACATCTCATTGCAGATCTTTTTCTCTTCTATTACGAACGAGAATTTATGCAAAATCTACAGAGTAGAACCGTACAAAACAGTGGTCAGTTTATTTATATTTTTAATGATAATAGGAGGTTTATTGACAATATACTTACTATTGACAATCCCATGTTTTTAGACTACATGTATGTTGACCTCATTTACTCACAAGAACTGAAACTTAATAAAGCAAACTATGATTCTAAATACTGCCCATTTTTCGATCTTACTATCATCATTGACTCCGGTAAAATAACCACCAAAATTAATGATAAAAGGGATGATTTTGGTTACGCTATTACTAACTCCCTTTTCTTGACAGCGACGTTCCTGTAGCTCCTTCATACGGGTTGTTTTTTATCTCAACTAGTACGATTCGTACGCGTCTATTCTACTCTTGACGACTTTACTGAACGTAACCTTACTATCACATCCAATCTTTAACAACACGATAACATATTTCATAAATTGTTAAACACATTTAAGAAGTTTCACAAATTATATGAAAATTTGTTATCTTAATATGGTGTTACTCGCAGAAAGCTTATCACTATGCACACTTCTCACCCTAGGTTTACGGAAATATTATTAAAAATGTCAAAAACTTATAAAAAAATCAAGAAAAACTAGGACGTTATTTACATTCTTCACGCAATAGGGGATATTGACATGATATTCTTCGTAATTTTGTTAAATTGGCTTTAGGATTTTACAGATGTACTAGCCTCGCACTGATACTACCAATGTCTACTGAAATTCATGATGATTCTTTACCAAACCCATTGTGAAGTTTTAAATTTGATTTTTCTTCTGCAGTGCTACAGTGTTTACCAACAGACTAGGCTCCCTAAGCTAGTCGGCAGTTTAGCGGCGAGCACTCCTTGACCCATCTTTATAAATTACGTTTTGTCTTATAGACGAATTTCCAATTTCATTTTATGAATGAATTGTCCCGATTGACCTCAGGTCAATCGATGTAAATTGCGTCACGTAACATTGTGACGTCCGAAAATTTCTATTGTGACGTCAAAATTTTCCGGGGAAATTCACCAATTGGAAACTCGTCTATTCTTCCCTTTTCAAGATTTTGGTCTTGGAGTTAGTAGTCTACCTGTATTGGGTTTTGTCTGTGTGTTAATTATAATATAGGACAATGGGATAGAGAAAGGGTAGGTCTGGGTACCCATTAACCGGTCTAATCCTACCGCTAGCTCTTGCTTTCACGAGCTCCTATCATTGTCTACGTTTGTATTTTGTGTTTTTGATGTTTTTCTTGTGCAGTTGCCTAGTAGATTGTGGCATGTGATTGTAATATCCGGCCATTCTAAGTATTTACTGTTGTCTTATCTATATCGAAACTAAAGAAACCGAGAATTATGGCAATACGGGGCACCACAAGTACGTAGTGATAACAGAAGCAAAATAAATACATAAATATTTGTTTGTTTCGCGGTTAAGAGTTATCCACGAAATTGATTCCCAACCAAATAAATTTTGTTAAAAAATTAACCGATTCGAATTTCAACAATTCTAAGACTTAAAATACTGTGAAAGTACTATTGTTCGTGGGGTTCCAATTTTCGTGGATTTCGTGGTTCGCTGTAACCACGAATTTAAGTTCCTAACGAAATGCATTTTCCACTTAAGCTTTAATATATATAGTTTAAAACCATGAATTTAAGTACCAACGTACATGTAATAGTGAAATTTATGAAAACCACGAAAAATAGCGTTCACGAATAAAAGTTCCTCCACAGTAGACGAATGGTTATACCTTAAAACATGTCATTATACGATAAACAAATTTGAACATGCAGTACATAAAAAATGAAGCACTATATAATTCTAAAATGATCTTAAAATTTAGAGAATAATTCAATATTTACATTCAACTTTCATCACACAAAATGGTTTCCGATTACAGTTCCAATCAATGTTAACATTTAACTTTTGTATTTATATTTTGGTTGGCTGCTTCCTTGCGGACTGTAGAATTTGTATTATCTCTTTTATTTTCTATTTCAAATTCAAAACTATCAATGTAACAATCTCCCCATAAAAAAAAAAATAAATGTTCAATGCTAGCTCCTGTATCTCTCATATTTTGCAAGACGCACTAAATTATTCAAAGCTATAAAAATACTGAGTAAAACCCTTAAATCGAGGAAATATGATTATAGCTTAGATAAATATTTTACGAAAGGATATGGAGTAAATGAACATGAGACCATAACACATATGTTAACTCCAACTGCTATAATTTCAATGAGCTGTATGGCCATTTCGAAAATTTATTCATCACCAGCAGCACTAGAACCCAAACAAGGGAAATCCATAATATTAAAAAATGTTTAAAATGCATAAAATCACACAAAAGCCGAATAATCAGTATTATCAAATATAGCTAAGGACAAAACTACGATGAAGGGAGTTAATCCTTCGGTTTTAGAATTTACATAAATTTAGATAATAGTAATTTTACAAAGTGTTCCCATGAGATATTATCTCATATACAAGTACACCATATCTAAGAAAAATAAAGAGCATACATCTCTACTACGGGAAATTGTTTTACCAACTCCACATTGCAATAAAAGACAAACTCCTGTTCGCATCTCTATCAACATCAGACAAAATGTCTCAAGTTGAACAATTTATATCCCTGTGATATTTTCGAATTATAGAATTCAAAACGAATACGGAAGAATGATTTTATGATACAGGCGAATTGTCACCTTACGAGCATATTTCGTTTATCATAACTATATCAATGTATTATATGTTGTTATGGTGGCATATAATAATTCGAATTTCAATGATATATTTAGGTTTTGTTTTACTGTCTCAAAATGCCCATTCATTTGAAATAATGTTTAATTATCACCTTGACAGTTTCATTCATAAATATTCGGGAAAACAGTATCAACATTTATAATTAATCACAAACCTGTTTCACCTTATAGTAGTTAAGTTGACGAAAAATGCAATGCAAAACTGAAGGAGAAAAAATAATAATTCATTTAAACAGCATGACCAATGTGTTATGAAATCTTCATAGAAAGAGAGTTTATAATATAAACAGTATATAAATAAGAAAACCTTACGTCTGTGTCGGTCGTTGCTTATAAGTTGTGGTTGCTGAAATATTTTGGTGTAAAACAATCAACCAATAATGACTGTAAAGTGCATTAAGATTAATATCCTGCAGGAGATTGATTTTCTTAAACGAGCTAAGTAATAAACACAATTATTGACTTATCGTTCTTGGTCATCTCTACCATGATTATCTGTCTGTTATGAGGATCACTTACAAACGCTTAAATAAGGAATTATCGGTTCATGAGTACCACTATATAAGTACATTAAGTACTACAGCTAATTTTATACAGGGAATAATTAAAATATCTTTATCCATTATTGTATCAACTCGAGAATCTAAAATCACCTGGGAGACGCGAGGATTGATACGGTATCTAATAAAGAATTTGGCATGTATTATACGCTTTATCTTATATTCAAACAACCGAAAATGTCCTGTTTGAATTCGAAGTTTTGGATGAACTACAATCTATTCAAAGACCAGTCTCATCCGTCGACAGTTATGATTTTTCCACACTTTTTACCACACTTCAAGGTACGTTGATTAAATCAAAATTGGGACAACTTATTATGGTCGACATCATTTACCCACAAGAACTAAAATTAAATAAAGCTAACAATGATTCAAAATACGGCCCTTTTCTTGATCTATCATTATTGACGCTGGTAAAATAAAAACTAAAATATATGATAAAAGGGATGATTTTGATTTCACTATAAATAATTTCCCTTTTCTTGATGGCGTTGTTCCTCAAGCTCCATCATACGGGGTGTACATTTCTCAACTAGTACGATTCGCACGTATTTGTTCTACTCTTGACGATTTTAATGAACGTAACCTTAGTATCACAGCAGAACTTTTACAACATGGTTATAGAATTTACAAGCTGCTGAAAACCTTTAAGAAGTTTTATAACAGATATGAATATTTAATATCTAAATATGGCGTTACTGGCAAACAGCTTATTACTTAGGACATTTCTTATCCTGGTTTTTACTGTAATGTTGTTCAAAAATTCCAGAAACGGATTAAAAATCAAGAACAGCTGGGACGTATTTTACATTCTTTTCGTAATAGGGGATATTAAAAAGATACTCCAAATTAGCTTTGAGATCTAGTGACCTGAAAATTTTACATACATTCTGGCCTCTCACTGATACTGCCGATGTCTACTGAAATATATAATGATTCTTGACCAAATTCTGCGGGAAGTTTTGAGTTTGATTTTTCATCCTTAGTGCGACAGTGTTCTACCAGCAGACTAGGCTCCTCTAGCTAGCCGGCAGATTAGCGGCAAGCACCCTTTGACCCGACTGTCATAATTACGTATTGTCATATTCTCTCTTTTCAAGATTGTGGTCATGGAGTTAGTAGTCTACCTGTATTAGGTTTTATTCGTATGTTTACTAAACTACAGGGAAACGGGACAGATTAAGGAGAGGTATTCGACATAATCATTTTTAATTGTGCATTTTAAATGTTTTAAGTGTGTGCAGGGTATTAATTTCCTATTATACAAAATTTTGAAATTTTCTGTGTTGAAAATTAACTGTTTAAACTTTTAAAATATAAAGCAAAAATTAGGGGTCATCGTTCATATAAGCCAAATACTGAAATTAAAAATTTAAGGATTTTACAAAGATAGGATAGGAAAAATGACTATATCAGGGGATGTCTTAAAAAATCATAATAGATTTTGTTCAAAATTTATATTTGTATTTTTTTTTTTTTTGAAATTATTATATTGTTTACATATAACTAATAAAAATTAGGGGTTACCGTTGAAATAAGAGAGATAAATTGTGAAACGTTATTTTCTCTAGTGATATGTCTATGAAATGCTTTATTCAAATTATCTCCCTCGTTCAATTGCTATGATCCAATAAATCCACTACCATATTAGCAGCATTTCCTATTTAGTGCATTTTTTTGTAATGAAAATGTTGTATTGTAAAAGATATAAGGTACACAAAATTTTAATTAAGTAATTCTAATTTTGACAACAACACTTCAAAGATCTGCACGTTTTTTTTATTATGGTCGACATGGTATCCACTTCAGGGAACTCTACCAAAACGAAGTTAAAGGCGTTGATTCACTGTTTTGGAATAAGATTTAGTTTAATTTAATTATTTTGTTAATTTGCTAATTGTATAAAACCTAAATGAATAAAAATTGCACAAAAATGGCGGAATAATACCAGTGAAACACCTTAATAAATATTTAAGGTAACGTCGCGGTGGATTTGTATTCAATAACGAGAAAAAGAATACCGAAGGAACAATGCATGTAAAAATTACAAAAATCGAAGTCAAGACCCTGACAAAAACGTGAACACAGAAAAACAAAGTTACATCAAGGATGAAACATCCACAAGACACGGAAAAAATACACGACATTCACAACCTACAAATGTATGTACTTATAATGTGTTAATAGTAAAATATTGTTAACTTCCATGAAAACCGGAAGTAACACCAGGTGCTCCGGGAGGTTAAGCATGACTTGCTCCGCTTGCGGCATCCGTCACAATAACGGTTTAGTCAAAACCGGTGTTGTCAAAACCATGAAGACGTGCAACCTAGATGAAGAAAGATATAAATATGTTTTAGCCATTTTTAATAATTATTGCAAGTGGAAAAAATACCTCCTCACATTGAAATATGAAATGAAAAAATATTTTTATTTGGTATTTAAATAAAAAAAGAAAAGCAAGGATTTGTCCCAAAAAATTAGCATGTCAAAATTGACCAGATAAACTTAAAAATTTCCATGAATATTGTTTTTTAAACAATTAATTGAAATTCAAAGAAAAGTTGACTCACGACAACGTTATGAAATTCTTCTATGTTATTTGAAATCGTACGCTGCATTTTGTATTTCCGAATACCTTTGATGTAAGACTGTACCTTCATCATCATTAAAAGTGACTTAAAAACTTTCGGTTATTTTATTCTCTGTCTGGCAATAAACCTCCTTTAATTGTACAGTTATTTCTAGATATGAAGAAACAAGAAAAATACAACCTATAAAAGTCTCTGAGTTACACGACAGTCTTTGCTATTTCTATTTGACTGGATCTATCTGTTCTCTTAAAATATGATTAATAACCTTTTTTCCTATTTATACTGAATTGAGAATACTCTCCATCGTTAAGGACTTCATGGACGCCGTTGTCGTCGGCTCGTTTTTTAAGAGGATGTCATCCAAGGTTTTCCAATTTTGACGTCATGTCACGAACAATGTGTTATGTAGGGTATAAGATACGGTTCTTTAAAACGAATCTAACATAATGACATCACACCAATGGTTTAAATATGTATAATTCAACATTGGTAAAAAGAATTAATTGTGATAATGTATCATCACCTAATGATACCTCAGTTTTTATAGGGGTTCACACTGCTAGTGCTGTAGTCTTGTGGTGTTCTTGTTCCTATTTGTTTTGTCTTTGTCATACTGTCTCAATTCGTGTTGTTGTGACTTGCCGTGATTTTGGATTTATGATTTTAGAATTTCCCCTTTCCTCATTCTTGCTTCGGTATTCGTTTGACGATGTATTGTACAGCTCTCATTGGTTTTACTCAGTTGTATTACTATATCGTGTAAATTATACCTGAAAACAGCAACGACAGTTGTTATTTAGAAATAAAGAAGTGTATGTCAGCAAACGAATATATATTGCCTCTGATTTTATTCCTGTTGGAATTCTCTTTTTTTAGACTTGTTAATGGTGGTTCCATTAAATTAATTATACAGATATTCTGATAGAGGAGAAAAGAGCATGAGACCTAATCACATGGTTAATGCATTTATGAGAGATTTATGCGCATTTCGACATATTATGTCTCATAAGTACAAATCAAACTACAACATTTGGAATAGAAAAAAGAAGGGAAACGGGGGATATGTCAAAGGGACAACGGCCCAAAAGTGAGTAATAACAACTCAAAGCCACCATAAGATCTTCAAATATTGCTTATTGTAACGCAGAGCGTTACAGATGTCCCCCAAACGAACACTGTTAATGTTTTCCACAGTTTCCATGGCAACAACAGCATTTATGAGATTTCTAGGACTAAACATTAATTTCTACACGTCAGATAACTATCACGTAAAATTTCATCAAATTGAAGCACTTTGAATTTTCCTGTTCTTTTTCCATGGCAATTGTAGTCATCTTAAAAATTTCGAGGCTTAAAATCATTTCTACACATTTCAGACAACCTTCCCGTAAGATTTCATCCAAATTGAAGTATTTCAAATTTCCCCTTTTTTTCTGTTTCCATGGCAACAGTCACTATTTTGAAAATTTCAAGACCGCAAATCAATTCTATGCATTCTAGGCAACCTTCCTGTAAAATTTCATCAAATTCTGAGCAGTTTGAATTTTCCCGCCTTTTTCCGTTTCCATAGCAACGGCCTCAATTTTGAAAAATTCACGACCAAAAATCAATTCTATGCATTCTAGGCAACCTTCCTGTAAAATTTCATCCAATTCTGAGCACGATGAATTTTCCCGCCTTTTTTCATCCAAATTGGAGCTTTTCAAATTTTCTCGCCTTTTTTCCGTTTCCATGGCAACGGTCACCACATTGAAAATTTCAAGACCAAAAATCAATTCTACGCATGTTAGGCAACCTTCCTTTAAAATTTCATCCACTTCTGATCACTTTGAATTTTCCCGCCTTTTTTTCTGTTTCCATGGCAACGGCCGCCATTTTGAAAATTTGAAGACCAAAAATCAATTCTATGCATTCTAGGCAACCTTCCTGTAAAATTTCGTCCGATTCTGAGCACTTTGAATTATCCCGCCTTTTTTCCGTTTCTATGGCAACGGCGGCCATTTTGAAAATTTTGAAAGGTTCCCGCACATCTACTCATGTAGGCCAACATTCCTGTGAAGTTTCATTAAGTTTGATCCAATGGTTTCTGAGAAACGTGTCGGACAAGAATTGAGCGGAAGAAAGAAGAAGGAAAAAAATAATAATAATAAGTCTCCACAAACTTCGTTTGGGAGACTTAATATGAAACGGAGTAAACACAATTTGTCTCCCAAACTTCGTTTGGGGGACATAATTAGCGGTGAGGAAACCCCACACCCAACGACAGGTCGGAGTCGGCCCCTAAATAAAGAGTAATCAAGTTCAGCGAAATAAACATCATTCTAGACTCCTATAGACATAAAGTAAACTTACTAGAAAACAGACAAGACACACAAAGGCTTAATAAATTTCCTGACCTAGGACAGGCGCAAACCTGCTGTGACAGGTTAAACTAGTTTTATTGGGCCAAAACCGTTAACCGAAAAAATTATAAAAGCTAATAGAGAACAAATAACCAAAATGATCTAAATCGAAAAGCTAAATTCACCTAAGGACAAAGCTATGTATGAGGGAGATACTCCTTCGTTTAAAACAAAATTTTGTAATATTTAATTATTACAAGTTTCAATAAAACAGGTTTTTTGTCAGCACCGAAGTACTGACTACTAGGATAGTGGATAACCTCGGGGACTAACAATCCAACAGCAGAGGCATCGGCCCAATTGTAATAAATAACAAAATGCCGAAGTTACTTTATTTAACAGTAACTTAGTTATTTTGATATTTCAAACATCTGTAACAAAATATTTTGCACAGCAACCTATCAATTTTTCTTTATTTACTAAAAAACAAAAGAAAGTTCCACCAACTATGACTCTCAATATATTTTCTTGTAGGGGGTGATAAAAATAAATTATTGCTTATACTTTGCAGAAAATCATTTTTTATTCCTTCCTTGCATATTTGTTATGACTATATTTGTTAGTCGGTGCTAATTGGAGACATTTTTCGAAACAATAGTTAAAAAATTGCAGAGTTCAGTATTAGGGCAATGACAGTCAGACTTGAATGTTCATTATTTGTTGATAAAATCAATTGATTATTGGTAATCTATCCAAAAACACAAAAATTCTATAAAAAAGTAAGGTAAGGGTCGATTTCTGGAGTTTTGGCGTTTTTAAGTTTGATGTCATGACTTCATCCATTTTTTTGTATTCGATGAATATCTGATAACTAAGTGATGATTTCTAAACAAATTAAATCTTTTTTCTTACTTAATTTAAGTTCACATTGTAACAAACACTCCAAGTGAAAAGAAAAGCCAGATCTTATTCAGTAAGTCGGAGCCTTGTTTTCGAAAATTCATTGATGTTTCGATTATTTCAAATTGGCAAATTGTTTGTAATCATTCAATGTGTTAATGTTGTTCTTGTTTGACAAAAATATCCTTTCGACTTTATGCATATGCTCATTCATGTCTCGATTCCATCAACCAGAAGTTCTCTTAATTTTGACTTGAATGTAAAATGGATTATTGCTAAAGATTATAATAACTTCAAGAGAAGAAAATAATGCTTTTATTTTTTAATTTTATCTCACAAAAACCGGAGTGGACCTTTCTTTTGTTGAGTGGTATATATTGATTTATGGGGTAAGAACATTCCAAAAATCAAGGCTAAGATACAAAAATACTTTAAAATTATGGCTCATCACCAGAGTTGATAATAAAGGCAAGATAGGAAAAATACTGAGGCACGACAGCACTTTGGATTTTAGTGATTATTTTCAAAAACTAATCCATAAAAGTTGTTTTTCATTCATAAAACCGAAATATTTTTTTTTCCTGCTGTCGTATGGTCACACTACAATCCATATCCACTGCATTTTGTTAACAAATAATGAAGAATTTGCTGGTTTTATTGGTGTTTTCGATACTGTGCAATCAATTTCTGTTATTAATGATTTTAAACGTTTTCCAGATTCAAGAGTTGATCATCAACCGGGCCTGCAGACAGTTATTACGGAAGGTGTAACCATCATAAGATGAGGTCTCGGTTGTTTTGTTTTCTAATTAGGTTTAGTTCAGTTATAATAAAACATTAAGATATTAGCATACGCGGGACACTTACATGCAACCTTATTTCTATATACACTAAATAGTATGCAAACCTTTACAAGCAAACAAACATTTTTTCATTATGTTTAATATAGAGAAGATAGCGGGAAACACTCACAATGACGGAAAATTACAGTAATATGCCACAATCTATCAGGGAACTGCAAAAGAAAAAAACAACAACAAAAAGACATAAAACAAACAACAATAGGGACTTGGTAACAGTACTCCCCTTTCCCTTTACCGTATACCTTAAGTATAATAAACATCCAAAGAAAACCGATAACTTACTCAATGATCACAATCTTGAAAAAGACAAAACCTAACTTAGAAAGATGGTTCGAGGAGTGCCCGCCGTTAAATTGCCGGCTACCTCAAGGAGAATAGTCTGCTGTTAAAACATTTTCGCGCTACGGAAGAAAAGTCAAATTCAAAACCTCCCGAAGAGTTTGGTAAATATCATCATGAATATCAGTAGACATCGGCAGTACCAGTGAAAGGCCAATATACCAGTAAAATCTTCCGGTCATTGGATCCCAGAGCCAATTTAATGGACTCCATAAAAAATATCATGTCAATATCCCCTATTACGTAAAGAATGTAAGTTATGTCAAAGTTTCTTTCTGGATTGTATACTAGTATCAGTTTTTGACATTTTAAACAACATTTTCGTAAAACGAGTGTCAGAAATGCCCGTTGTACTTAGCTGTTGGTAGGTCACACCATATTTAGATATCTAATATTCGTATCTTCTATAAAACTCCTTAAATACGTTTAACAGTTAATGAAATTTATGTAACTTTGTTGTAAAAGTTTGGATATGATTACGTTCATTTAAGTTGTCAAGAGAAGAACAGACGCGTGTTAATAATAATAGTTCAGATGTTTACACCCAATATGATGGAACTACAGGAAAGTCGCCGTCAAGAAAAGCGAAATTAGTAAAAGTGAAATAAAATCTCGCCTTTTATGAAAAAAAAATAGTTTTAATTTTACCGGAATCACGATGATAGTAAATTTGAGAAATGTGCAGTATTTAGAATCATTGCTTGCTTTATCAAGTTTCAGTTCTTGAGGGTAAATAAGATCGACATGCAAACGTAGTTTAAAAACTTGGAAATGTCAGTGGTAAGGATTTCGTCGATATACCTGATGTTATCATTGGAAATAGAAATAAGTTGATCACTGTTTTGCACGGTTCCATTTTGAATTTTTGTAATAAAGTCCTGTTTGAAATAGAACAGAAAGAAATCTGCAAAAGGATGTTCACAGTTTGTACCCATTCGTATTCAAATCAACTGTTTTATAAACGATGTTGCCTAAACGAACAAAAATATTGGCTAGCAATAAAAGATTCAGTTCAGTAATCATACCATCGCAAAGTCCAGGAACAATGACATTTCAGGTGATGTTAGAGAAGAATCCTTGCTTTTTATTACAACAAATGATCTGAAGACCAGAGAATTTGAAAGACTATTCAATAAGTTTTCCCAAGTTTGATTTTATCAATTTATGAGGAAGGGTTGCATAAAGTGTCGATAATCATTACTGTCAATAGACGAAACTGGTCTTTTTTATTCTAATTTATCTTAATCTTCAATGGAATTTTTAACACTCCAAGAGTAATTTAATATTTATTCACAATATTTATTAACTAACCCTTAATACAGTTGAATGCTCTGGTTGAATTGACGAATAACAGTTATTCGATGCTGAAATGAAGAGATGTTTGTAGGGATTTTTGTAGGAATTTTGTGAATTTTCGGAAACCAGTACAAAGTTGGCAATGTGTTAAATTTCGGTGGAACTTGGATCATTAAGTTATGGATGAAGTGCTGTTTGGTAAATGTTTTTCGTCAAAATTAGTACGTTTGAAAGTGGAAGACTATGTCAATTCATTTTGTTGAACATCGATAAAGTATTTCTTTCAAATAGTAGAAACGATGTTGGAAAATTTGTAGACTGGTACAAACACATATTTAAGATCTTTTAATATGAACTTAAAATTCTGTTTAGAAACAGCATAAGTGGTGTTTCGTTTTAATCATTTTATAATCTCGGTATTATGTTATTTTATATACATATTCTGTTGGTGACTTTGGTAGTAACTCTATCTTTATTTATATCAACACATTCTTTCCAGTTTATTTTTTAAGGTGGGTGATATTTAAGCCCCTTACTATAGAATTTTATAACTTCTTTGTCATCGATGATGTTCCCCGTTAAAATGTGTACGCAAGGGTCATAGTGATATGGCGACGTGGAACAGTCTCATCTGCTGGGTTAGTTCTTCTCGAAATTAGCATCACAGATTATAGAAGAGTTATTAAAAGAACCCTTTCTGTTAGGCTTTTTGTAAGAGAAGATCAAGACAGGCATATCCTGGTAGTCAAAATAAACAGGAATAAGATTTTGAATATCTGGTTCTCGAAAAATGCCTGCGATGTCGATTAAACCAATTCCTTTATTTATATTTTTATTTAAAAATTGATAGATAAACATGCTCATTGGGTTTGTCGATTCTCGGCTAAAGCTGATGAAACCATTAAATATCAATAATTTCAGAACATTCATAGAGTGGACTATTAACTGACATGATATCATATGTCAAATAACTAAATACCGAAGTTACTGATGTCAAAGAGATTTTAAAAAATTGATTAACATGAATTGAGCAAAGTTTAGTAAACAAACCTTGTCAGCCATTGTTTTAAGAAAACAGTATACAGATCTTTTATATTTATGGGGTTTTTACGTTTTTTAATGTTAAAATTCACTTTTCAATCATGCGATGGCGTACATGTAATTTCGGAGAAGTACTCATGATCTCGACGGAAGCGCGCTGAGAAATGTTTCCTTGACCAATGATGTCATTCAAACATAGAGGGTAAAGTGTCTGATGTTTAACAATTAACAATCTCTTCTTGATCTTACAATTTCTCTCTTGGATTGGTCAGGGGATTTTTGTACAATTTCAAGAGGTTGATCTTTAATATATTTTTTGTCACGGTTATTTAGAGAACAGTGCTGATATACGTAAGATCTTAATTTTTACGGACAATGAATTCCATTTATATTTCATTGCTGCGTCGTTTTAATGGATAACCAGTTTCTCCTACGTACTGAATTCCATCCACAGCATGTTTATTAAAAGCGTTGTTCCTTTAGTTGTTTTTACCATGTATTTGTAGAGACTTTGTCTCATGTGCATTTACTCCATATCCTTTCATTCACCATATTAAAGTTTTCTCTTCACTTGTTTCGCAACATATTTTTTTCTCTTTGACCAACGTTTTTAACTGACTTGATATTATTTAAAATTTGAGAAATTTTCATAATAAAGTTATAAAAAATCCATGAAACAAATCGTTAAACCAATAGCCAGACCTAGGAATGTAATGTTTTACAGCGAAAAAAAGGAAAAATAGAAATGGAAACACATATACCAAAAACAAAATTAATAAATAACTTAAAGCACTATCTTTATATAATCATGAAAAAACACTGATGTGTTTACTTGTTTCATGGATTTTTTTTATAACATTATTATGAAAACTTCTCAAATTTTAGATATTATCAAGTCAGTTAAAAACTTTGGTCAAATAGAAAAAAATATATGTCGCAGAGTCATTTCAAGCACATTTTAATGTGAAATTCTATGCTCTACACTCATCCATTTATATATTAAAAGGAATTGCAAAAAAAAAAAAAAATCCAGAGAGATGGTAAATCATCATCAAAATAAACAGTTCAAATCAACAGGCACCAACAACAAAAGCTGAAAGAGACAGTACAAACTTTGCAATTGCACAATTGTCTTCGTTCGGTTTATAGAGGAATCCGGTTTTTAGAGGGGCCGGTTTTCAGGAGTTCCACTGTACACTACTGATGACATTTCTTGGATGGACTGAATTAAATCTCTTCGGTACCGTAAATTTTGGATAATATCATATGTTAAAAACAGGTGATCAGTGCGCTTTTGATATGCAAAATTGAGCGCTTTTGATGAAACAAAAATGCGTTTTTGATATGTGAAAGCGAGGTTTGATAAACTCCCCTAACACTGTATTTTGCTTAGCAAGGACAAAATAAGTAAAAAAAAATGTTTTATTTAGAGAGAGTGCATGACTTACTTTGAACTTGTCTAGTATTCTCTATAAACATTTCATTTATGGTGCACTTGTGCTTGCGAGAATTTCTAATATGATATTATAATATTATACTTTCAAATTTTGCCATACCTTTTTTGTAATTTCAAAATGTGATCTGACCACATCTGCCTAGTTTTCTTACAATTGACTTGATTAGTGCCCTGTATTTATCTATTTGTTGTGGTTGTCCATCAGCTAAGGACGCTGTTGCTTTTGTCGGGCAACGAATGACAGTGATTGTAAGTACACATTGCCAGTTTTTCTTAATGTTTGTTGGCAATCCCGCATCAATGGCTAGGATAGTTACAAAAAAACAGGATAACAGTAAATACATACACTGGCCATGAACTACAATCACATGCCACAATTTACAAGCAAACTGCACCAGAAAAACAATAATGAAAACAAGAGAAAAACATAAATAACGATAGGAACTCGGACTTTGAACCGGCACTAGCAAAGCCAGTGGTAGGGTTAAAGTGGGTCAAGTCTTTGCATTAGTTTCATCAAGAAGTGTGACGTGCAAATACACTTTCCTTAGTTGGTTATGGAGTTATTGTCCCTTGTGTATGACATTAACGGTCTGCTAGTTCCTATTGTGTAACCAATGTAGCTATTTGAGTATCCTGTATGTATTACTAAATTGAACAACAGGTATTGCTTATTACAGCAACCTATATAGAAAACTTTTCTTCCAGATTTGCTTTTGTTCTTTAATTATGCAATTACAGTCCTATTGTATGGCAATTATTCATCACACAGGGTAGTTTTACCTTGATAGAAATTTACCTTACAATAGAAAACTACTCACAAAAATACAGTAGGTGTTTTATAGAATAAGTAACCAGAGATGATGTGAGATAAAAATATTTATTCAATGTTTCAGTTCCCGACAGTACATTTACTTTTTCATTAGTTAATTTCTTAGAGTTATAAAAAACTGCTAAAAAACTGCTTTTTACTGTAAACAATGTTACTATCAGATTCAAAACGAATTTAAAAAAAGAATGGTGTTAAACTTGATGAAAAGGACCAAATGCAAATAAATGGAATGAAGAATAACAACTTATCAATTACTGAAATTGCAAGGAAAACGGGAATAAGTTATTCTACTGTTAAAAAGTACGTACGGTGACCCCTAGATGCTTTGGTTTGGGTCGTTTTAACCTGGATATGGGATGTTGTCTCCTTAACATTTACACCATTTCCTTTCTTTTTCATACTATGATGACAAACTAGAACATACACCAAGACAATACTCCAGATCTTTGCTTACAAATGATTTTTTTTGGAAAGTATTGCCTATTTTGTTGAGAAAGAACCTTCAACATAATTGAAGCAAATTCAGACCAAACTTGTATATTATGGAAAATGTACAACAGAAACTTGCCCAAGTGAGCTTTCCATATAGAGAGCACTAAAAAGGATTTTCAACTCACTCGAAAAAAAAACTTATTACTAGGGAATCACAAAAAATAACTGTAGAAGCTAACTTGGATAATTTTATTGATATAATATCAAGAACAAATCCTAATAGCTGGCATTTTTTTATATAAAAAGCTCATTTAGCCAGCCGCTGCTGGTGGACTGTTAGTCCCCGAGGGTATTCAGAAGGCCAGTAGTCAGTACTTCGGTGCTGACCTGAAAACCGATTCTATTTGGAACCTTACAATATCTAAATTTTGTAAATTTTGTTGAAAATTAAGGAGTATCTCCCTCATGCAAAGCTCTGTCCTTAGCTGAATTTGGCTCCACATTTAGATCATATTGATTAATTGTTTTCTATCAGTTTTTAAACATCTTTGAGTTAATGGTCTTCCAAACGTTTAGATTTTATCTGCACTGAAGAGACATAAGTTGTCGAAATGCGTATATGCAGAATTTAAATTCACAGTAACTTCGGTATTTAGTTATTTATTAAAACCTCTAACAATAGAAAATATGGATATGCTTTGTTTGGACAAGGAGCTGTTGAAAGGCAACGCTTTTCATCGAATACAACACTAACAATTAATCTAATGCATGGTCGAAATGAAGTGGATTATTTTAATTTAGTTGAATGCCTATTAAACAGTATGCCTTTGTTGAATTTCATTTGATCAGAGTTTGTTTGGTCCACTAATATTAAATCCTGGTGATAGTGTAGACATAGATAACTGTCGATTCCATCATTCCAGAATAATAAGAAAATAATCTGGAGCATTTTTTTTTTGCATTGAATGGTGTTTTTTTTAATTTCCACCCCATTGTCATCCTGAACTTCATACTATGGAGTACTATTTTAAACTTGTTAAAGATGGAATAAAATGTGACGACGGAAACTATGAACAACAGATGGAAATATATGTAGCTGACAGTATAATTGATAGAAAAAAGAAGGGAAACGGGGAATGTGTCAAAGAGACAACGACCCAAAGGGGAGCAATAACAACTGAAAGTCACCATAAGATCTTCAATGAACGGTGCGAAAACCCCACACCCAACGGCAGGTCGGAGTCGACCCCTGAATAAAGAGTTATCAAGTTCAACAAAATAAACATCATCCTAGAGATTTATGCTAAATGATAGCATAGATATGAAAATTGCTGAAAATATTTGCAGTCACTGTGGATATATCCGTTCAAATCTTCCCAAAAAAAATGTAAAATAGTGTGTTCAATTAGAGATGATGTGAAGAAGTACAATGACTCTATATCTGTTTGTTTAACCATTTTATTTATATAATTTTTTTGATTAAATGTACGACTATCGTTTAAACAAAGTTTTGTTATAATACTTAACAATAAATTGCTGTATTATTTCAATTTACAGCCGAACTTTGATGGCTCAAACACCCAAGGGACCGCTGAAAACAGTTCGACCTACACGGGTGTTTAAATTATCGAGGTCAAACTCAATGTTAAAACTTAAACAAGTGGACCAGAAAATGGGATCATGGCATTCATGGTGTTCGAGCTTTCGCAATTCAAACAATCAAAATTCTACTGTATACTTAAGAAAAAGAAACGCATCACTTTTCCATGATGCCTAGCTCAAAAATAGTTTAGTTATATATCGATTACTATATTTGTGTTTCTAATTTCATAGGTTGATAACAGGCAAATTATTTTTTGTCCAAAAAATGTTTTCAATTATGTTGTCAATTTTAGCAACAATTTGAATTTGTAAGAAAACAAAAGTCGAAGAATTGCTCTCATTAGCATGTTTATAAATTATAGTGTTTATAGTTGCAAAAATAGTATTTGAATCCATGTATTACAGTCAGGAGTATAAGAAATTCAAACTTTTCTGGTTATATCCATTCAAACGGACTATAGTTTTCTGCCAAAGCACCACCTTTTTACCATAATTGGATGTAACTCTTGGTTTTTTTTTATGATGCAGAGTAAGAACCATTATTTATTGGAGTTTGCACAGTAAATGCGTAAGTTTTATTTCTGTGTATTGCCGCTGTCTAATTTCATTAGCGGACCCTATATTCCTTCAGTATTCTACTGCTCATTTTGAAATATTTTTCAATTGATAGCTCAGTCAAAGTTCTGTTTAAATGTTCCAAGGAGAGGGTGATGTTTTACGAGTTATGAGCCTTGAAAATGTCACAAAGAAACTTGGTGGGGTATCATGTAATGAAATTGTACTATGTTCAGTATTTGTGTGTAGGCAACATATGATACCTCTGCAAAATACATGTTAGTTCCCACAAGATAAACATTGAAGCAAGCCATTATGGTGACACTCAACAATATGAATCAAAATCACCACATGCACATCTTTGAAAAAGGTACCTGAAAACTAGACATCAGAGAAGGCAGCCATCATTGTGGGTCCCATTGTAATATTAGCAAATTTAAGTGTGAGTGGACATCATACAAGTGTGGACACAATGATATTATATTCAAGAAAAAAAACAGAATGTAGTAATCCATATTGTTTAAAATACGTTTCCCAATATATGCTGTGGCAATACAAAATTTGTGACAAATTTCATGTTTGTATCAATTACCATAGCAGAGAAAGCTAAGGGACCGACCA
>MJUU01059143.1:0-13895 GCA_002080025.1 Modiolus philippinarum | reverse complement strand
TATTTGATACTCCGGTAGAATCGCTTGGAATTGTTTGATTTCGTCGATGCCACATTGTTGTATAGGTACTTTCGCTCTATCGTGTAGTTGTAATGCCAATTCCTTCTAGATATATTTGCCTTGTCGAATAGAGTTCCATTGCTCGTATTCGTCTATCTTGGCTTTTGCCGTCACGATGGCGCTAGAACAACAAACTTAATCATTTTTTTATTATTTGAATGATGCAACACTTTTTTTAAGGAATCTGTCGGTGTCCTAGTATGCACATCTCTTTCTGGTACCGCCCACAGTAAGACTAACATGATTGATATTTAATTGGACACTTTGATCAAGGACGAATTGTTCGTTGGACTCGAACACTAGTTCTATTTCTGTTAATAGTAGGTCAACTGTCATCTGTTCCACTTGCATGAGCGGTTGTCTAATAAGGAAGGTAAAGTAAGTGAGAACCGAACCGTCAGTCTAAAAAGAACAATCCAAGGACAATGGCAACGTCGGAAAAACAAAAAAACGAAGACATAACATGGGCATGACACAGAAAAGAAAATGAAGACACGCACATATACAAAAATGAACAACACGGACCCAATAAAAACCATGGGTGAGATCAGGTGCACCGGTAGAGTAAGCACCTCCTGCTTCTTATAAGACACCCGCCGTGTTGAACATGTCAACTCCGGTAGTAAAGTCAAATCCGGTAGAGGAAAAACAAACTTTACTGGCAAAGAGAAAGATCTGTTGTCATCTGGGAAACAGATATCTCATAGCGGTCCACAAGATCGTGATGTCGACCGTAAAACTTCTGTAGTGATGACCTCAAGTTATGGGCAACATACCCTTGCTTAAGTAGCCTATTTGTAAGCAACCGAGCTCTATCAAGGTAGTCACTGTATCGACCACAGGCCCTTGAGTAGCGAATGAGTTGGGAGATGTAAACTCCGTACGCTGGTGCTTTTGGAATGTTGCTACAAAGAAAGGGAAAGTTGACTATTGGAAAAGTGAAGTCATCACGTTTGTCATATAGCCTAGTTTGTAGTGTACCTCTTTTGTCAATTTCAAGATGAAGGTCAAGGAACGAGGCTGATGTGGAAGTATCTGTAGTATCCTTAATTTCTAGCTCTTTTGGATAGATAAGATGAAGAAAATCACCAAAGCGAGGATTGTTTAGTGATAAAATATCATCTATATAACGGAAGCTGAAATTAAAGGACTGGGCCAGTTTTTTATCTTTATTTTGAAGAAGCCCTTGGATGAATTCAGCTTCATATGAGTGGAGAAATAGATCGGCTAAAAGAGGCGCACAGTTTGTGCCCATTGGAATTCCGATAGTCTGTTGAAAAACAAGTCCTCCAAACTGGACAAATATATTGTCGATCAGAAACTCTAACATTTTAATCACTTCTTCCTCTGTATATTTTTTCTGTGATTCTGAGTCGTATCTCACAAAGTATGCTTGTTCTCTGCCTATAACAATGTACTTATATCTTTGTTCGCCGTTCTTGCGGGAGAAACATCTATGAATTATATCTTTCAGCCGTGATTTCAGTTGTTCATGGGGAATTGTAGGAAATCCAGGTCTGACTTGTACCAAATCTTCTTTCATTCCACTGGTCAGGTCTGATAAAATGGAGTCGAACAGTATTTGTAAATTTTTCAGAATATCGGGAACACTCTGGACGCTTAATTTCATAAAAATGACTCGGTACTCTGTCGACTCAGTGTTGAAGCGAGGTATTTTCTTTCCTTTTTTTAATGAGGTTATATTGATCAGGTTTACTAACATCTAAGGGTTGAATAGGTGATCCGAATCCAATTTGATGTTTTTGTTTCTGGTGCTCATATAGGTTATCTTTTCTTCTATACAATAATCCACACTCGGCCGTGCATGGGAAGTAGTTTTCATTGTCGTGTTTTTTTTTTGTTTTATTTTCGTGTCTAAGTTATCTTTTTTAGTGAAACGCTTGAGGCATATTAGACAGTTTAAGGCATTATGATGTTTATTCAAACGGTAATGCTTCATTAACTGCTTCCATCTGACAAAGGTTTCTTCACAATTTCCGCATGAATGCATCTGCAAAAGACAATACACATTACTATTTATGCATTATTGGTTAATATTTATATTTCTGTATTATTGATTACTGAATTGGCTTCAAAAACTTTAGTTTCAAAACTTCGTGATTCGACTAAAATGTAATTGAAATTTATTTTCAATTCACTTACCTTTGTCCTGTTTATTTTCTGTGGAAACGTCTGTTCATTTTGGCTGTTAGTTGCAGAATGACAAAGTTGATCGATGCGTCTAATTTTATACGGGTAGACGCGTTGTAACAACGGTTCTGATTGGTCGGTTATTCTAGTTGCGGGCTTTGAGATTAGTCGATTATTCTGTGTTCTGATTGGCTGGATTTATCACAAAGTCGGCATCTGCTTGGTTGAATTCCCTGCAATTTGATTGGTCGGTTTATTTCTCTTTTGCTATATAATGACGTCATGTTTCTTTAAATAGATCAAATATTCCAGAAGATAATGGAATCTATCAATTGCGTTAATTATTTTCCAGGTGTACGGATCGATGATTCTATTGAATTATTCTACACGAATAATAAAAAGAGTGTTTCATCTGTGAATATCTTATGAATTGAATTATTAATGTGTTTTTATTTTTAAATGTCTATAAATTTGTTTTTCTAACGATTTTCATAAATTTCCTTCAATGTCCAACACAATTTACAAATGTTCATCCTATTTTTACTTTTATTTCCCACAATTAACCTCTTTCTTTAATCTTTTAACTGCTATAATCTGTATATGGACTCCTCCGCTGACCTTTTAATCCTGTATCCTGACTATCCTCTCTATGTACTCCTCCTCTGACTCATTAGCCTCAGTTTTTCTTATAAATATCCAAGTTTTAGCTCCCAAATACTCATGTTTGACTACCATTTTCTTTAAGATTCTTAATTCATTGAAATAATGACTCCCAATTTCTAATAAAAAGACACTTCTACGTGATTTGTTGTTACTTTTACATGTTTTGTGTGTTCTGTTTTACTATTTTGTACATATTTTTTCAAGATTTGTCTATTTTATTTGTTTAAATTTAACACAAGCGTTATGCTAACTTAACATTTTTATAACTATAGTGAGTTTTATTTCACATGTTTGAAACATTTTGTACGCATTTTTGCTTTATTTTTTTCATTTTGTTTATATTTTATCACACATGTTTCGGTATTTTTTTTCATAAATATATTTTGTTTGAATTTAATGTTTTTGCTAACATCTTTTTTGTTTCAGCTAAGGTTTTTGTAATATTTCTTTAAAAGTTTTAGTTCAGAATGGTTTGAGTTTTTTCTCTTTTTGTTTTTCGTTAAAATTTTACATTTTCCTGATATTTTCGTGCTTTTTCGATGAATTCAGTGGTGGTAGTGATGATTCTTTGGTTTAAGTGGTGATGGTGACTGCTGCTGCAGCTGTTCAGTGGTGTGGTATTATTGCTGCTGCTGCTGCTCGGTGGTGTTGGATATTGCTACTTTGCCACAGTAGTGGGAGTCATATTGGGAAGGGATTAATTACATTTGTACTGTGACTCAAGGGATCCTAAGAAATACAATGTCATTATCAATTTCATGTTTTATTTTCTACGTCATGAGACAGGCCCTGGTCGGAGATCCACGTGCAGATTTTACATTGTATCTTGAGTTGAAGTCAATTCAACTCGGTTTTGATTTCTTCTGCATGTTGTTGGGTCGGGATTTGTACTGTTTCAAAGAAGCTGTTCTTTTGTTCGTTCATTATTGGCTCTATCTTCATTGTGGTGGTTTAGCCATTTATTGTGGTCGGTTGGGCTGGAGCGTCTTCTCTATTTTGATGCTTGGTACGTTGGTGACTTAATAATCCATCCTTTCTACTGCATATCAGCCACCTTCTTCGCAACGAAACGTGTGGGGCTTGAATCTATGTGTATTCATGTGTCGTTGGAGATGATCTCGTCGACTGAACGTTTGATGGCATATCCCGCAATTTCGTCTTAGTAGGTGACTTCTTGCAGTCTGGTGGTAAGGGATTGTTCTTGACATCTTATAGAGTCTTGCTGTTTTCATTGCGCAATTTCGTCTCAGTGGTTGATTTCTTCTCTTAGTCTGACAATAAGGGGCAGTTCTGGACATCTTGTAGAGTCTTGCTGTTTTCATTGAGTGTCTCTTTCTGGATGTCTTTGTCATTCTAAATCCAATGATCATATTGAAGTCCTTTCTCTTATGGTATGGCTGTAAGGGATCCCTAAATTTTGACGGGGGGTCAATCAATAAATCAATCAACAAAAACCGCCCATATAACAAGCCACAATGACTGAAGTTCCCATTTGCTTCTAACCTTGGTACTGAGCATACGCTAAAAGAAGTGAGGAACTGCTTTACAAAGTGAGACATAATTAAGTTCAAGGAGACGACAGAGACACTCAAAGAAAACAGCAAGACTCTATAAGATGCTCAGAACTGCCCCTTATCGTCAGACAAAGAGAAGGAGTCAACCACTGAGACAAAATTGCGCAATGAAAACAGCAAGACTCTAATAGATGTCCAAAAAAAAAAACCCTTACCACCAGACTGAAAGATGTCACCCAATAAGACGAAATTGCCGGATATGCCACCTAACGTTTAGTCGACGAGATAATCTCCAACGACACATGAATACACATAGATTCAAGCCCCACAAGTTTTGTTGCGAAGAAAGTGGACAGATATGCAATAGAAAGGATGCATTATTACGTCACAAACGTAGCATCAAAGTAGAGAAGACGCTCCAGCCCAACCGACCACCAGAAATGGCTAAACCATCAGAATGAAGATAGAGCCAACATTGAACGAACAAAAGAACAGCTTCTTTGAAACAGTACAAATCCGAACCAACAAGATGAAGAAGACATCAACACCCAGTTGAATGGACTTTAACTCCAGATACAATGTAAAAACTGCATGTCGATCTCCGACCAGTGCCTGTATCATTACGGAGAAAATAAAATATGAAATTGATGATGCCATTGTTATTCTTATGATCCCTTGAGTAACGTCACAAGTGTAAGTAAGCGTTTCCCAACATAACTCCCACTACTGTAGCAAAAGTAGCAATCTCCAACACCACCGAGCAGCAGCCATAATATCACACCACTGAACAGCAGCAATAATATCACGTCACTGAACAGCAGAAGCAGCAATCACCACAACCACTGAAACCAAAGAATCATCAC
Organism: Modiolus philippinarum; assembly: GCA_002080025.1. Classification (NCBI taxonomy): domain Eukaryota; kingdom Metazoa; phylum Mollusca; class Bivalvia; order Mytilida; family Modiolidae; genus Modiolus; species Modiolus philippinarum. Next base: position 8,644 of record MJUU01059143.1, on the reverse strand, counting down.
CACCACCACTGAACTCATCGAAAAAGCACGAAAATATCAGGAAAATGTGAAATTTTAACGTAAAAACATATAAATAAAAAGAGAAAGTATTGAAATAAAAACTTTAACAAAATAAGAATAAAATGTATATAAAGTTATACAAAAACACAAAGTAAAACAAAATTTACACCATTCTGAACTAACACTTTTAAGTAAATATTACAAAACCCTAAGCTGAAACAAAAATTTTTACAAAAACATTTTTACACAATGTGGCATAGACGAAATCAAACAATTCCAAGCGATTCTACCGGAGTATCAAATACATGTCAAATCACAGGAACATTTAAATGGTATTATATATTACGGGCCTACAGCAGAGAAAAAAATGTTCTTGTACCATCACGACAACCATTACGATGTCAATACTAGTATGGCTGCCTTCTTGGGACGTAACCTCTTCTGTTCCGATTGTAACAAAGAATACAATACCAAAGAAGAACACATATGTAACAATGTATGCTAATGCTGTAGAAAGGTTCACGACCCAGTAGAAGATGACTGGATATTATGTAAGGAATTCTTTGCTTCGATCTTCGTTAAAAGACGACGCCATTCAGACGTGCAAAACTTGTTATAAATGTAAGAACTGCGGACAAACTATCAACAAACGCAGGGAAGATGATACCTGTGAAAACGTCTACTTCAAGACCTGTAGAGATTACTATCCGTCCGAACATCATTGCTATATGTTACCTCTGGACAACAATGGTAAGCAAAAGAAACAGACATACATTTTCTTCAATTTTGAATGCACCCCGGATGATCTAGTCCAATGCAATGAGAAATACTCGTCTGACGTCAACGGCAAGTGTACTCACTGCAAATCCATGAAGTGTGGGGCTTTTTAGCACACAGACCTAGTTTATGAGTCGTACACATAGCCAGTTCGAAATGCATGGATCGAAACGTAGAGAAAGACAGCATCTGTCAGGCTTGTGGGAAGAGCGCATTAGTGTTTGCCGAGCCTAACACAACTGAACACTTTTGTAAATGGTTATTATCCGGAGACAACGAAGGGGCTGCCGTCATCGCACACAACTTTAAAGGTTGCGATTCGTTACCAATACTAGGGTATTTGTATCGACAAAGAGTAACGCAAACGATCATAGCAAACGGAACCAAGAACTTTTACATCAAAGTACCAGAGTGTCGCAATCGGATGATAGACCCACTCAACTTTTTACCCATGGCTGTAGCCGACCTACCTCATAGGTTTGAATTGACGGAATTGAAGAAAGGATATTTCCTGCACCAGTTCAACAGAAAGGAAAACCAATCAGTCGTACTCAACCACTTACCTGATTTGAGATTTCATCAACCCGACGGAATGAAACAAAAGAACAAGGCTTCTTCGAATGGTACGATGCAAATTACCGACAGACTTTTGATTTTCAAAAAAATTCTCCAGATATGTCACCATCGGGTTTATCCCAGCTCAAGGATACCATCCGGAAGAAAAACATTCTATCAAAGCCATGCAATGGACCAAATACCTATCAGCAAAAGAAGGAGTCCATATAAAGCATCAAAGAAATGGAGGAGAGAAACAAATAAGTGGACGGGCACTACGAGAAACAAAACGAAAAATACGTATTGGAGTTTAACGCAAAGTTTTTGCACGGCTGTTAACACCGTTAAAGTGCCAGCACCGTCAATCAAGTCAACGGTATGACCATGGGAGATCTTCATCAACGCACTCTGAAGAAAAAGCGATATTTGGAAGACCATGGTGACATCTACATTCAGGTAAATGGGAATGTGAGTTTGACAAAAAGGTAAGGAAAAATGAAAGTTTAAAAAACTTTATCCAACAAGAAGAAATGATCACCACTCCATTGGAACTCCGAAACGCTTCTTATGGTGGGCGTACCGAAGCGTTTAAACTGTATGAAAAAAACCAGGACATATCATATGCAGACCTCACCTCATTGTATCCCTACATCAATAAGACTGGCAAAACAGATGTTGGACACCCCAAAAACATCACAAAAAACTTCAGGGACATTCAACAATACGAAGGACTCATCAAATGTAAAGTCATCCCACCGAGAGGACTATACATTCCAGTACTTCCTTCTTAAATCAATAACAAGTTATAATTTACGTTGTGTAAACCCTGTAGCGAGTTCAATCAGCAAAGACCGTGTGAACACACCGATAGCAACGAGCACTGATCGGAACTTGGGTGACCGACGAAGTCAAAAAAGCTTTGGAAAATCGATATAAAATTGAGCAGATATACGAAGTATTGAATTTTGACATGGAACAGTACGACCCAGCAACCAAGACTGGAAGACTTTTTACCATCTTAAAAATGAAGCAGGAAGCCAGTGGATGGCCTGAAAGGTGTCAAACTGTAGACGAAAAATGGACATACATCAGAAAGTACCACGAAAAGGAGGGTATTCTTTATGACAACAATATTAGGAAGAACCCGGGACTACCAGCATTAGCAAAGTTAATGTTAAACAGCTTCTGGGGTAAATTCGGACAGAAAAGCAACCTGCCCTTAATCAAATATGTATGTGACCCTGCAGAATGCTTCGAGATGTTAACCAGTGACCAAATTCTCGTCATGGGTATTAATTAAGTAAGCGATGAGGTGGTGGAAATGAGATACCAGTATAATATGTGTGTAAAGAAGAGTTCTTCGAGGACACCGGACGTACTAATGTTGTCATAGCCGCATATACCACCGCCCAAGCTCGTTTGAAGGTGTATGGTTATTTATAGAAGTTAAGCACCCGCGCCTTATACGCCGACACAGATTCCATTGTATATACATCTTAACCGGAAGAGTGGAGACCCGAATTAGGAGACTATCTGGGAGATCTTACGAATGAAGTACCTGACAATAAAATTAAAGAATTCCCGCAGAAAAACTATGCTTACAAACTAGCCAGACCCGACAAGAATGGAAATACGACCATGTGTAAAGTACAAGGAATCACCCTCAACTTAAGGAACTCTCCAACGATCACCTTCGATACAATGAAAGATCTGATCACCAACAACAAAGACGCCGTGGGAACCGTTACTGACGATTTCAAATTAAAGAGAGACTAGAAGAAGTTACTGACCGTACATCAAAACAAAGACCACAGGATCGTGTTTGACAAGAGAGACGTCATGGATGATCTTAGCACAAGAACTTATGGATTTAAATTTTATAGGCAGCATGAGGATAGCTCACCGACCAATGACTGCTTTATTACGGAGAAAATAAGATATGTACATTTGTAATTAGTGTATTATTTTATTAGTATCAAAGAGGGAATTCATTCAGAGAAACAAAAGAAAAATAACAATGAAGAAGTACATATACAGAGACAAAAAGGTTAGAGTTACATTGGGGGAACCACAACAAAATGAGACAGCCAAACAGGGACAGACAACTCAAACAATAGAAAGCATGGAAGACCACGAAAATACAATACCACTACAACATAAAACAAAGACGAATACAATATAAGTACAAAAATTTGCTTAAAATAGGTTATAATATGCTAGGGTGGCTAAGTTATGGCCAAAGTGGGGTATGGTAATTAGCTAACTATCTCCCAGCGTCCCACCACTCTCACACCGCTACACTACCTTTGCGGTGCTCTACGTTGAAGACGCTGGAAGACAGGGCTAAAGATATTAGACAAAATGGGAGGAATAACTGGGAAGGGGTAGGGCTTTATTGTTAAACCCAACAACAAATATATTTAAGGGACAGGTTAAAACATCCTGATCCATGTCTGTATACAAGTAAACGGAATGACAGCTATTACGAACAGAACTAGGTCTAAAAAAACTGATAATTGATCATTCAAGGCGATCCATAATTTCGGAGGGAAGTTTAGATTGCTTTTAACATAGACCTAATGGGTCCATAGAGTCCCGACTCACTACTACTACGAGACGCGTTTTACGGTGGACGTACCGAAGCGTTCAAACTGTATGAAAAAGACTAAGACATATCGTACACAGATGTCACCTCACTGTATCAATACATCAACAAAACCGGGAAAATCCCTATTGGAAACCCCGAGATCATCACAGAAAATTTCACTGATGTACAAGAGTACGAAGGACTCATCAAATGTAAAGACTTCCCAACCAAAGAACTCTATATCCCAGTACTTCCTGCCAAAATCAACAACAACTTTATGCAAAACCTGTGCCGAAACCCATCAACAAACATCGTGTGAACACTTAGACGAGGGAAGAGCATTGACCGGAACTTGGGTAATCGATGAACTAAAGAAAGCTTTAGAGAAAGGATATATCATTCAACAAATATACGAAGTGTGGCAGTTCTACACGGATCAATACGAACCGACATCAAAATCGGTGGACTCTTTACCAAATACGTCAACATCTTCCTGAAAATGAAACAGGAAGCGAGTGGATGGCTAGAGTGGTGTAACACCGAAGAAGATAAATAGAGGTATATCAGAGAGTACCACGAAAAAGAGGGTATTCTTCTAGATTATGATAACATCAAGAAAAATCACGGATTGAGAGCAGTGGCTTAACTTATGTTGAATAGCTTCTCGGGTAAATTCGGACAGACAAGCAACCTACAGCAAATAAATTATGTTTTCGATCTTGCATAATACTTCGACATGCTAACCAGCAACCAAATTCTCTTCATGAATATTAATTTCGTCAGCGATGAGATGGTGGAAATGAGATATCAGTATAAAGAAAAATTCATCGAAGACTCGGCACGCACCAATGTTGCCATAGCCGCTTATACCACCGCCCAAGCAAGACTGAAACTTTACAGTTACTAAGAAAAGTTTGACACTCGTGCACTATACGCTGACACCGATTCCATTGTTTACACATCGCAACCTGGAGAATGGATCCCAGAATTGAGCGATTATCAAGAGGATCTTACAGACGGAGTACCAAACAACAAAATTACAGATTTCTTTACCGGTCGACCAAAAAACTATGCTTACAAATTAGCCAGACCCGTACCGGTGGACCAAAAAACTATGCCTACAAATTAGCCAGACCCGACAAGGACAAATATACGACCATATGCAAAGTACGAGGAATCACTCTTAACTACAAGAACTCCTTAACTATCAATTTCGATACGATAAAGTATATGATCACCAACAACTGAGACGAAGTGAAGACCGTAACTGACAATTTCAAAAGAAAGAGGGACCAAAAGCGAATACTGACAAAGATTACAGAATCGTGTTCGATAAAAGAGTTGTCATGGACGATTTAAGCACGAGACCTTGTGGATTTTAAATAGTACAGGCATCATGAGGATGACTTGCCGACCCATGACTGCTTTATGACGGAGAAAATAATATGTGTACATTTGTAATTAGTTAACTATTTAATTAGTGTAATAGGAAATACCTTCAAGTTTTAAAGAACGCAAGTGGAAAAAAAGTTACAATGAAGTAGTGCATTGTTTACACTGAAGTAGTAGATGGAGAGAAACCAAAAAAAAAAGGTTTTAGAGTTACGATTGGGATGAAAAAACGAAACCACACAATACGTGAGAACGAAACACTATTGAAACACTATTGTAACAACAAGGTGTTAAAGCTAAGGGTTAGAGATCAAACAAGGGTGTCAATTCAAAAAATAGAAAGTCACCTCCAAGTTCAGGAAATACAATAAAAGAGCTTCCGGAGTTATTGAACAAATAAAGTTGAAGATAATGAGTTCATTACATACAAAAGCCTAGTTTAGCGTCTATTTTTAAGTGGGCAATTTAATATCAAGGTCAAATATGCTATTCAATGACCCATCGTCACACCACTCTCACACCAGTAGTTAAGAAATGACAATTCTGCCGCAAGACCATTTTCAAGCAGAAATCCTGCATAAAACCCCACCCGAGGGCCCCGGGATGCAAATGAGTATTGAGCGAGGTGGGGATGCTGAAAAGTGGAGGGATGCAAGGACCCACCAAAATAAATTAAAAAAATTCGAAATCCAATAAATCATGAATTCCGAAACTTCTCAAAATCCGGATCAGCAAATCCGATTGCGGGAAGAGAGCGACGAGGAAGTGAGAAAGAGGGCACAGGCTCAAAGGGAGGCCAGACGCCAGCCGATTATGAGGTGGCGCGACCTGCCCTAGGAAATATTCCAAGAGATGGGGTCAAGGAGACGAAAAGCCAGTATGGGGAGGGAATGATTCTGACGCTGGAGAGGAAAGGGATAGAGACCAAGGTTTAGGCGTGCAGTAGGTTGGTCCGGGAAATGGAGCAAATTCCGCAGAAAAAGTGGCACCTGCTCAAGATTGATAATTATGGGATGAAGAAGTCAAAGAAGAGAGGACACGACTACTTCGACTTTGAAGTGGTGATTTGAGGGGTGCGTGGGGAGAATCCTTTCTGATGGGGAATCCCATCGGAAAAGTTTTTTTTTCGAGTGATGGAGGTCAGCGAGGGCTTTGGGAATGCTTGGCTAGATCTTCGCTGAAAGGGGTCGAGGGCTGGCGCAGTCGATCCTTTCATTCGTGATAATACTCCATGCAGACGGCAGGCGCACCATCTTTGTCCGGGAGCTGTGACTGATAGGATCTTGCCAAGCGGAGAGTAGCATGGTGCTTCTTCTTCTTGGCGATTCGCTTGGCGATCAGCGAGAGCACTAGAATGGTCGTAGCGCTCAGGCAAACGAGGGATCCAAGGGGAGGGACGCCGCGGTACCAACCCCGGTCAGAGCCGATCCCATGGCGCCGCTGGTAAGCAATAGACTGCTGATGGAGGCCGCAGCTAGGACGATAGAGACCACCTTATCCAATCGCTTATAGATGCGGAGAATGCGGACATATTTGTGGACCTCGGACTCTAGGAAATCCTCGAATCTGGCATCTACTTCGTCGGTCATTTATCTAGGGGCCCTAGAGAAGCATACCAAGGAGGGGGACGTTCTTGAAGGGGCTATTGGGGCCACGGATCAATCCGGAGCCGTCGTAGAGCTTACCATCGCGCTTCAGATATAAGCCGTCACCCTGGACGATCTCCGGCAGTCGGGCTGGGGAGAGATATAAGCCCTTTCCGTGAGACTTCACGCAGCAAATTTGGCCACCCTTCTTGAGATATAATCCAGACCCCAATTGACGTCGACGCCACCCAGACCGCTCAAGGCTCCCACTCCCAGGGCTGGAAGGACGGTCTTGGCTACCATGGGGAGGGCTCTCATCGCCAGGCCTGCGAGCATGGGAGGAATCCACCGTCTCTGCATATTTTGCTTCAGCTGGGTGGTGCTCATCTCCAAGATCATTCCTCCTTCGCCGGCACGCTTGAGCTTATTGATCTTCTGAATCTGCCGATTCGTGAGCAGTAACGTATCATTGTCCCAGAGATTCTCGTGCGAGAGGCGGATGCTCACGGGGCATGGCTTGCGCTTGGCTGCGAGTCTGAGCTTATCCTTCTGGCTTGAGCTCAGGTTCAGACCATACTCGGAATACGTCATTTTTTTTTATGTTCCAGACCATACGCGTATTTGGACCGTACGCGTACGGTCCGGACCATACGAGTATTTTTTCGAAATACCCATACGGTCGGACCGTACGCGTACGGTCTAGCTATTTCAAAGTCTTGCTTTTTCTTGGATAATATATCAATAAATTAATATACCGTATACAATATTATTTAATGAATTAAGCTCTTATGTTAAGAAACAAATAAGATTTTCTAAAATCGACATTTAAAAAAAATATATAAGAGAAAAAAAGAATTAAATTTACTGTGATTAAGTTTTGGAGATGCTTCTATAAAATTGACTTTTTAACTGAACGTTATTTGAGATAAAAGAATAAAAAAAATTGCGTTTCGTAAAAAGTAAATGGAATGTTAATTGAAATAAAATATGTGGTTTTCTTGTCTAAAAATCCTGAGAAAAAAATCATTGAATACCATCTATAAGGAACAACATTTTTCCCAATTACCCCAAAAAGGGTGCAAATCCCAAAATCTCGTAAAGGGACGGCTGAATAAATATAACAGCTGATATTACACAATTTTCCAATAAGGAATACACCCTGTTCACATACAAAACTTCTCAATGTTAAAATGAAGTTTATGTATTACCTTTAAAATTTGTGTGAAAATGTGAAAATTTCACTGCTTCTATAATTTCATTTCAGATATATTAGTAATTTATCATTTTTATAAAATCTTAATAATTTATACGTTTTTCAGTGGTAGTTTATAGTGCCATCAGTTTTGACTGCCCCGATGATTATCTTGTCGCCGTGGCCATTTTGACGCATACGTCTCTGGATCTCGGCATTGATATCATCGGTATCGTAGGATCCGACCTTCAGGGCGATGGAAAACCAGCGCGCGCCATCGTCAGGGGAGTAGGAGAAGACGCGATTTCTCTCGTGGATATTGGGGAAGGAGTAGTAGGTCTCCAGATTGACCAGGGCCATCTCATAGCTCTTGGCGGGGTCCAGGCGGATGGGCTGATGGAATCTCATGGAGATCCGGCCGCCCCGACCAGAGATGGCTGTGAGAATCCACGCTTGGGGCCGTATTCTTGGCAGTCTGCTGAAGCTCGGTCATTTATATATGGCTCCGTAGACGACGCTCATCTTCCGGCCATCTGATTCGAATTGGAGGATGCG
>MJUU01059140.1:7004-39619 GCA_002080025.1 Modiolus philippinarum | reverse complement strand
ATACCGTAGTTTTTCAGTTTATCATAGGAATTAATGTGCCGTAATAAATTCGGGCCCTTAGCATAGTATTGTTAGTTTATTTTTATTTTATTTTTCTTAGTCTACTACTGGATCAATAATTTGCATGTAAGACTAGCCACAAAGGACATCGACACCTGAAATCCGTTTGATATACATCGCTGGTGCGTCCATGCATCTGTATCCGTGCTGCATTCCACTCTACATTATACGTCTGAAATATATGTGGCTACACTAGCCAAAGGAGAAAGGTAGTTGCGTCGAAATAAACCCAAGTCGGAAAGTCTTCTTTTTATCGAACGCTCACTCATTAAACTTTTATTTGTTAAAGCGAAGCAACTCATTATCTCCTTTAGTTTGAAACCCATTGAGAAACAATAACGAATCATCTCATTTATTATCTGTTGGTTATCCATGTAAAAGGAGTAGACGAAAATCCCATTCGAACTCCAAATAGGTACAGTCACCTAAAATAATGAAAAAATAACATATCAAACAATTCTTCAAATTACAATCATGGTGAACCAACCAATCATTAGGAGCATTCACTTGGTTTGTATATCACACCCCCCCCAAAGAAATACATGGATATTCCTTACACGGAACTTAATTGTTCCACGTGTATGCAGAGTCATATGATAGGTCTGTAAACTGTTCAACACAACTCTCCATTGCCGAAAATCAACAATCTGTTGGTCGCCAGGGCATTATCTAATAAATTGATGCAAAATAGCGAAGACGTTGAAGCTATTTCAAAAGGGCATAACAAGGACAGATCTTGCCCCCTCCCAAACCACCATATTTAATACAGAATTCCGCGAACACATTTATTTAACAGGGTAATTGTGGATGTTCGAGTATCTAACTTATCCATGTTCATATTTCAAACATTCGATGCCAATAAAGGAAGTTTATTTTACGTAAATTTAAATGAAAATGAACGTTTCGATTGACACGCTAACATATAGCTAGCAGTAGATATTACGGCACCCTAATGTTACAACCAGTCTTAACAGTTTCAACAAAATTTAAACAATATTGGCCATTCCATTTTTGTTTACTGTCTGTTAATTATGAACATAATCACAAGTCCCCTACCTTACTTATTTGCTGATAAAGATTTATTCAGCTGCCACACCTGTCTTTCAATGGCGTCTTATCCTTGGTTTTGTCTTTTCTTGCGTTTGAAAACAATATTTTTTGCGTTTAAACGCAATAATTATGCGTTTAAACGCAATATTTTTTGCGTTTAATTGCAATGATTTTTGCGTTTATTCGCAATAGGTTTTGCGTTTAATCGCAATAGTTTTGCGTTTAAACGCAATAATTATTGCGTTTATTCGCAAAACAAACTTATTGCGTTTATTCGCAAAGTTATTGCGTTTATTCGCAATGTTTTGCGTTTAAACGCAAAAGTTATTGCGTTTATTCGCAATGTTTTGCATTTAAACGCAATAATTATTGCGTTTATTCGCAATGTTTTGCGTTTAAACGCAAAAATTATTGCGTTTATTCGCAATGTTTTGCGTTAAAACGCAAAAGTGATTGCGTTTAAACGCAATAAAAAATATTTTTGCAAAAAATGTGGCACGAATATGCTTCCGTAGAAAGCCTCATTCAGAAATTTTTTTTTTATCATTTTGGAAGCCAAAATATTTTTTTTCACATAAAATCAGATCCAAAATATTTTTTTAGAAAAAAAAACATAGCCCCCCTTCAAGTTAAATGGTCGGTCCCTAAAGGTGAGGTTTCCTTTGAAATTTATAGTAATGTGACGTATGTTTTTCCTGTATCGACTATATTTCTTGGTGCATAATTTGTATCATTGGTTCTTTACTCCGAGTTTTACTAAATTTAAGTCTATATTTGAAGGAGAAGAATGACTCTTTCTGTGAAAGGTAAGGGCACAAGAAGATGTTCCTTCTAAACTGGAAGGACTGTTTGCATGCCGCTATATAAAACGTATCGTACTAAAATATAGGTAAATATATACAAAGTGATTGCTTTTTTTGCTTAAAAAACATTTGCTCGCCGATACTACTACATCAAATCTACGACTTTTTACCGCCCTTTTCTAATATTCTACCAAGATGTAGGAAACCAGATAAAAAAGTCGGGAATACCTGATCCCTCAGCACCAACATATTTGAGAGGATGATTGACATGTACTTCAATTTTCAGACAGGACTGCTTGATAGGGAAAGTGATAATTTGGATACTCGCATTCTTAAAGTGTAATGTTAACTGAACAAAAACCCAATGGTAAAAAAAAATAGCTAAAATCGATTTATTTCACCAACAAATTTAACAAATAAATGCCCAAAACACAACAGAAAAGGTCTTTCCCCTTCAAAGTTTGGACAATCTAATTTCACATTAAGTCAAGGACAAAGATTATGCCTGGCCATAATGGTGCAGAAATATATAAAATGTACAATAATTCGGTAAGGTTCCATGTAACCTAGTGTCTCACATGCTCACTCCACTGTCATTATAATTTGGCCTTTATTAAGCAGAATTCCCCAAAAAACTGGTCTTTGAGAGTATCAGGAATTTTACCAATACTGAAATAAAAAATTTTGACTTAAAAAGCATCCAAAAAGTATGATGGCTAAAAAGGATTTCAAAAAATTGCTTGTCTTTGAGAGTTTCAGGAAAAATAACCAAAATTGGAATGATTTTTTGTAAATCTTACCATTAAAGCTATTTGTTTACCAATTGGTACCACATTTTGTTGATTCTTAGCTTTCAGAATTATTTCTTTTATGAAAAAATGGCTGAAATATTTGATTCGATGCAAAAATTTCAAAATTTGTTAAGTCTTGGACATTTTCAGGAAATTTACCAAAGTTGGAGCCAGAATAAAACTCCGAAAGTTTATTACGCATGTACATACCATATGTTTAATCATTGTTGATATGTGGACCTAGATTGAAAATTTAGCCAAATTCATTGATGCGCAAAATATAGGTCAAGGTGACGTAATTCTAGTATGGATGTTGGTTACTAAAGATGTAATCACTTACCTATCATCATCTGTCTATGTCATGTATGGGCAGATAAATGGTGCAAACCGAAAAAAACTAACTAGTTAGTCCAACTAGTGGCAAAAGATGGAAAATTGTTCAGTGATTTCTTTTACATAAGCTTGGAATTCACTAATTAAGTTACACTGAATTTTGTGTCAAATTGATACTGAACGTGATTTGCAAAATTAATTAAATTTCAAAAAAAAGTTTTGGGTTAACCAAAGGCTTACGACGACGACGGAATCTATGGTCGCTTGTCTCGCTTTCGCGACATTCGTCACAGGCGAGACAAAAATATAAAAACTTACCATGGATAAAACGTTCTATTAAGATTGCCTTTCCACATTAACTTCGTGCATCCTTTAAAAATGCCTAAAAATGAACGAACTTAAATCTTTTCTTAAAAAAAAAGCACGATTGTTCTTACTATTTTTTTTTTTGCAGACCTCAGTATGGTAAGATGGGTGCTGATTTCTTTTAAATTTTATGAAAAATGTCTTTTTACCTTGAAATAAATTATCAGTATACACGATTAATCAGACTTTCGAAACAATACATCTTCTGACTAATGTACCTTTGGACTAATGAACCTTTGGACCAATGGACCTTCGGACTGGTGGACCTTCGGACCAATGTGTCTTCGGACTAATGGACCTTCGGACTAATGGGCCTTCGGACCATTGCTACGCCCCCTTTTGGGACAGGCGCAAAAAATGTGGTGGGATTAAACACGTTTTCTTGAATCAAAACCTTCCGCCTATGTGTGGTGAATGTCTAAAAAATAAATACACAAAAAGACTCACAGTAAAAATCAAACTAGAAAAAAAAGTCCAACTTATCAAGACGAATACCCTTACAATGAAGTACATAAAACATGAAGAGATACTGTCCTTACAAATGCTCGCAGCTAAGGACATAATTTCCGTTGACTATGATATCAGGCCTTCTTACACATGAAACTTCAATTGAAATAGATTTCGTATAACAACATCATCAATTATGAAAGAAGAACACGCCAAATACTACCAATATGAAAAATAGTTTTAATTTAGTTATGGTGTACAGCATTTAGGAGCTGGTCAATATTTTTGGCAACAAAAACCAGACTGAGTAAAGATTTATCAACAATGCTGTATTTATATCCTTAATGAATAAGTTTGTTCAACGAATTAATAAGTTTAGAAGGACAATTTTTGAATTTATGCGCTTTGTAAATGATATTTCCATAGAAGTTTGGATGTGAAATGCCCTATTGTATAAAAGCCCTGCATGTTGAACCAAATTTTCTTAATAAGTCAATATATCTATAATATAATTTAGAGAATGTTTTTATCAATTTATGATATCTAAACCCTAGACGCAGAAGTTTTTCAGTTAGACAAAGTCGGTCGCTGAAGTCAGAAACATCACTACATACTCGTGCATATCGAACAAGTTGTGAAATGTAGACCCCGTAAGAAATCGCCGTCGAGATGGGGAAAATTAACTATAGGGAAAGAGAAATCCTCCCTTTTATCATAAACTTTAGTGTTTAACTATCCTTGATTTATTGATATATAATATCAAGATCTAGAAAATGAGTATGATCACTGCTGCTATTGGATTTATTTAAAGTAAGTTCGGCAGGATAAATTTCGTCTGCAAATTTAGAAAATTCAGGATTTATCGTCCTAATATCTATATGTATTGTTAAAAATATCCACTAAATGCTGTTTAGAAGGGTCTTTTTGAATTTTTGCCATGCATTGTGAGGGTCCTCATGGGGGGGGGGGTCTTAGGAATCAAATAATCATCTAATTTTTGCCTTGGTAATCAAATAATCATTAAATTTTTACCTTGGAAATCAATAAATTTTTGGCTTAGTAATCAAAAAGTATATAAAAATGCAAGCTAATAATCAAATAATCATTAAATAAATGTCCTCGTAATCAAATAATCATTAAAAAAATGCCCTGATAATCAGGTGATCAAGAAACCCATGACGGGCCTCAATTGTGACTCATAGCAATAAAGAAATAAATCTGAAATATACATATATGCCAAAATTAAATTAAATATCACAGTCTGATCATAGTCCATCATTGGAACTATGGGGGCTAATATGTAAAGGTTATTTTGTTGAAATGGTTGGTATTAAAAGCGCCATGTGATAAGGCACAAATAACTGGTAGCACTACAAGGAAATGTAAGCCGTTCGAGGAGTGCTGGCTCATATTGGCATTGACAAATTTTCATATTAGCCCGTAGTCTTCTCCATCTAATTTATATTAGTTTTCTCTACAAGTAATACTGAAGATTACGGTAATGTTCAGGGACTGTTTCTCTACACTTTATACATGTAGCAATTAGAAATGCTTATGTTTGCATTGAGCTTTTACGGGCTTTAGTAAAGAAATGAGAAGATGATGGCCAACGTTTCACATCAAATAAATCTGAAGAACTGTGGTAATGTCCATACTTAAGAATTGAATGCAATATTTTGTAGTTTTATTGGAGTGTGAAAGCGTGACCGTAGCAAATTTTGAATTAAGCGCTTCGTGTGAAAAATGTGCTACGGTCGACGCTTTGACAAGACAAATAAGTTGCATAGAACCTTCATTTGTTATGAAAACTCCTACTAACCGTTGAAGTTCTGACTTACAATAAGCATATTTTTTCTGTGTCAAAGTCTATGTTCATCACTGACCGGCCACTTTACCCCCCCCCCCCATACATCAACTCAATTGTCTTGAGTTCACATTACATCACAGACTGTTGGGGTTACAAATTGCAATCAGTAAAGATAGCGTGGAAAATATATGCAAATGTTGTTAGGCACGATTGTGAGTGAAAAATAAAACTACAGTGTGTTTAGAATATGATGCTTACGTCATCTTTGAAGGGAGTACATTGTTCCTCATTTCTTTACCCGATGATTATTGTCTGTCTTTCTTTCCTACGCATGATAACGGGACTATTCAAAATAAAAAGAGTTACCGTTCCTGGTGGAGAAAAACACATATCATGTCGTCTTGAAATATTCTGGAAATTCAACATTTTATCACGTCAAGAACGGTTTTAAGGATTGTGGTTGTGATAACTAGGATACTACGGATATCTACATATTGTGAGTTTTAAGATTTTGTCTGTTTTTTTTTACTTTGAAACCCAAAAGTAAACTTACATACCGCAACAATAAATACTTATCACTTAGCACATTTATTATTTTACCCATTTTCATCTGATTACATTGTCCGTATTGTCCAGATTGGACTTTGGACTTTTACCGCTTGTGGCGAAATTGACTACAATAATTACATGATTAAAGATTAAAGAAGTTTAATCAATTTAATCAAGAAGTGAATAAAATATTGAAGGAGTTAAATTAGTTGAAACTACTGAATGAAACACGGTATGGTATATCTAATATAACTGTGTTCAAGAGGGCTAAGAGACAGAAAAACTGAAAACGTTAAAATAATATTAAAATGACTATCCAAGTCAGAAGAAATTCAATGTCTGTTGGTCTAGATTGTAATCCCGAAGATCGCAAGCCCTTTTTCTTAAAAAGAAATCGTGCTAAATTCAGGCAGTCATTTACACAAAATGGCAAAAAGTTATCCGGAACCCAATTTTTCTAGAACTCCCAACATATACCACAAGTTAAGCTCAAGCAATGCTCACAAGATGAAATACAACAATAAAAGCGTTGTTCCAATGCTTCGTTTACTTTGTCTCATGAACATGTACTTCATATCTCTTCATGTTTAATGTAATTTCGATCACGTCTACATTCGTGTCGTTTTTTTCTTCATGATGCAGAATTATTTGAAAAAAATGAAAAGCTTTAGACATATCCCTACATTTCCTATTGGACTTCACTTGATATTATCACTTATTTCAAAGATATTGGTCCTCTTGCAAAACGTTGGCTAACCAAGAACATGGCTGTGAGAGTCATCACAGTGGCGGATCCAGACTTTCTGCTAAGGGGGGGCCCGACCAATATTTTTTTCAAAAGGGGGGGCCCGGAACCCAATTTTTTTAAAAACCCCTAGGAATTTTAAATATTTTCCGACCTAAGGGGGGGCCCGGGCCCACCCGGGCCCCCCCCCCTAAATCCGCCACTGTATACAGTGCAAAATACATCTTCATTATTATGAATATGACGGAATACATTTCCATTGGGCTTTTCAGGGTTGGTAAATCTTTGAATGTATTCGAAAACAATAAAAGTGAACCATTACGCTTGAAATGCTGAATGGCTGTGAAGTCAAATTTTAGCAGCTAACATTGACTTCTAGCCTTACCAAGGATAAAGGCATTAATCTGTTAATATTGCTGTTTATAATCCTTCTATTTGAATTATAAAGCCATTTCATCAGAAATCGGATACGTTTTTTATATATCAGTAAAATACAAAAATGACCGTAGGTCAAAGGACATGGTATGATAAGGCCATTTTTTGCCTAGGAATTTGTCTGAAAAAGTTAAAAGTAGCAAGGTAAAATTCAATGCCGAAGTTTAAATACTGTCATTTTAGTTTCTGTATATGCGCATTCCGACAACTCATGTCTCTTCAGTGCATATCAAATCAAAACTTTGGAAATCCATATACCGAAATATGTATAAAACCCGACAGAGAAGAACTAATGGATCTAAATCTTAAATCAATTTGAAAATAAATGGGATTTCGGATAACATTATTTTTGGATAGAAAATAAAAAAGATAGGTTGCTGATCTCTTTTTAGCTCGCCGGGACGAATGTCCGGAGAGCTATTGTCATACCCCCAGCGTCGGCGTCGTCGGCGTAGTCAGCAAAAACTTTAACCTTGCTTGTGGAATGGAGACCTTAAGAGATGGGATGTTGATATTTAGTATGTGACTTCCTTGTAATGAGAGCTTTCTTGTGGTACCATATTTGTTGACATTTTAACCTTGACCTTGCCCTTAGGGCAATCTTTAAAAAAAACTTTAACCTTGCCTCTAGAAGGTAGGCTTTTACTCCATATCCTTTTGTAAAATTTTTAGTTGTAGGGTGTTCATATTTGGTATGTGACTTCCTTATGATGAGAGCTTTCTAATGGTACCATATTTGTAGACATTTTGACCTTGACCTTGCACTTTGGGCAATTTTTGAAAAACTTGAACCTTGCCTCTAGAAGGTAGGCTTTTGTGAAGCAAAATTTTGTCCTGTGAAATAATGTCCATAAGGACAAAATTTCATAGAAATTGGTTATAAAATTGTGCCCTTGCCTGTGAAAAGTTGTCAGGGTGAAGACATTTTTCCATATGTAATTTTGTGATGATATGACATTATTTCATGGAAACTACTGTTGAATTATGTCCATACAGAAGGGAGATAATTTGAAGTTTCATTTTGGGACAACATTTCATAGCAGGATGCCATGGGATTTTGTACATTAAATGCAAATAATGCAATAAAGTGTCTTGATTTAAAAAAGTCACAAAGTTGATGAAATTAATAATCATGTTACAAGCATAGTTCAGAATCGATTTATTATGGATGGAAAATATTATAAACAAAAATTTGAATAACTAGAAAAAGAGTGAAGCATGAACTTGCGATATTTGTCTGTAACACACTTTTGATCCCAATATGCAAGATGCCAGTTAAATCAGGCCAATATTGCAAGCGCAATATATGTTTGATTTTTGTTTTGGGTTTTTATTGTGTAAAAATACACAAAAATCAAAATCTTGCGCTTGGAAGCACACTTTGAAATATTATCTGCAAAGACAAATGCATGTAAGGATGAAGGGAAGAGTGTCAAAACAATATGCCCCCTACCTTTTGGTAGAGTGAACATAAAACAGAGCAGAGCGATGTCTCCTAAATACTGAAAAGACAACTTCTATGAATCCTTTATTAAACTGATATTCATGTTAAAAAAATGTATGTAATGATTCCAGTATCAAGCATGCATCCAGAATTTGTTTATTTAATATTCTATTTATATTGTAATCGTTACATTGCTTAGATTTTTTAGAAGTAATTTGATTTGAAAATTCTGAGATAATTTCATGGACATTATTTCACTATGACATTTTGTCCATGAATAAATTTTATTGTGAAATAAAGTTGATGAATGATGCACATTTTTCATGGCTAAGGACATAATTTCATAATGATATTGTGTCCTGGACAAAATTTCTCATAATGAAATTTTGTTCATGGACATTATTTCATATGAAATTTTGTCCTTTGGACATTATTTCATGGAGGACAAAATTTTATGTTACACCTTTAGTGGAAGGGTGTTCATATTTTGTATGTGACTTCCTTATGATGAGAGCTTTCTAGTGGTACCATATTTATAGACATTTTGACCTTGACCTTTACTTGAGTTCGTCTTTTGAAAAATTTTAACCTTGCCTCTAGAAGGTAGGCTTTTAGTGTTAGGGTATCCATATTTGGTATGTGGCTTCTTTATGTTGAGAGCTTTCTGATGGCACCATATTTGTAGACATTTTGACCTTGACCTTTCCCTGGGGGCAATTTTTGAGAAACGTTAACCTTGATTATAGAATTTGGTTGTTTAGTGATAGGTGTTCATATTTGGTATGTGACTTTTTTTATTATGAGAGCTTTCTAATGGTGCCATATTTGTAGACATTATGACCTTGACCTTTTACAAGATGTGCATCGAAAATTGCATTTTTGGGAAATATTTGTACACCCAATATTTGATTTGAAAAATGTCCAATTTTCACTAAAAGTGGCTTTCAGAATGGGTTGAAGGAGTGGTCTGACAAATTCGTAGAATCAGAGACTTCCGTAGTTCAAAGTAAGAAAATGATGCTTAAAAGCAAAATATTATACTTTTTCATGAACACACTTTTGTGTATAATGCTTCCAAACTTCAAATTTTTGCTCAGAAAATACGAATATTTATGACCAAGTGTATCGATAAGTGATTGAAAATTTGGCGGAAAACTGAACTCATTTGAATCCGTCATATTTTTGGAGTCTTCTGGTTTCGTATATTTTGTTTTGGTATTCTGTAAGTTTTTCGGACATATTTGGTTATAGCGTTCAAAAGCATATTTTGCCCAAATTTTGTTCGATAATTTCAGACCATCCTGCCAATATTATATTTCATTAAATCCTATAGTCACATTCGTTCAAGGATACTTACTTATGGTTAACTTAGTAAAAAATTCATTTTTTTATTATTCCACGATATACATCTTTATAACCATCCTGACAAAATTTCATTTCATTCTATTTATTTTGTGACAGTCATACGTAAACAACATCGCTCATGTTCAATGGATGTAAAAAAAGCAAAAAACAAAACAAAACAAAAAAAAAAACAACAAAAAACAAAAACAAAAAAAGGGAAGCTTAGTTTCTAGCCAAAATTTTATTGGTCTATATCATCTCAAAAACGAAATCAGCAACCTGTCATTTTTTTCACTTTACTGTTCTTTTTCAATTTTCTAAGAAAAAAAAATCTGAAATCTTGAAGACTTTTTTCAACTTTTATTATGTTAAGAGTATTTAAACTAGACTGTTTCAATGTCATTATTTTTGACAATTATTATTTTCCTCTTAGTCTTGGTTAGGAAGGGGCAAAAAAATTCTTGTAACGAGTGTGATCTATCGCTTTGAAGCAAAAATTGTCCAAGAGAGATTTCCGATGATCTGTTTAATTTTGCAAATTTTTGCTCTTACCCTTTTAGTACACCTGGTTCTCTATGCAGGTCTTACTCATGCTGCACAGCCTTGGAATTCAAGTTTTTCTGAAGTGTTTCCAATTTTCCACAAACGGACCATTTATGAAACTGATGTACTTCTAACAGCACCAATATAAATGATAATTTTGTATGTTATATTTGTTGTTCGTATTAAAACAATTAATTTGAAATAACTGTGTTTTTAGTTCTTACAACATTAAACCAAAAGAAAAAAAAAATAATTTCATTCAAATTATTATGCCAATTATTTAGAAATTGCATGTATTTACACATTAATTGCAGAATTATATTTATTAATTGTAATTATGGCTCAAGCGGACAATTGTTTCAGTGTTTTTACAAGTTAAGTTGGTGTGAGTAGGTGTGAGGGACTTCCTACTCATTCAACACTAATGCTCGGAGCTGAGGAAAATTATAAACAATAATAATTACTCCAGTCATACTCATATTTACCTATATATACCAATTCTCTAGAAAATAAAATCATATCTTAACATACTTCATAACAAAAGGTAAATATTAGCTTTAAATGTATTTTTAGTATTATTTCAAAATCATATCTAGGAATTTCGTTGTCGAATTACACGTAAATTATGTCAATACAAAATGTATTTGCTTTATTTAACAATTTTGCTACAGTATCTGGTACCAAGCGTCACTTATTGCTATGTGTATGTAATTTTTATGAAAAGGGGCATTATTTTTATTTTGGAATATATAAAGTCACGGTCTAAAATTGGGAGCTTTCTTTGAGACAAATACGCATACTATGAATTAATATTATAATTATTTTTTTTAGAAAAAAACTTATCAATTGCCCTGAAAAATGTTTTAATTGTATTTGAGTTTTGTGGCAAACATGCCAAGTTCAGAAATTAACATTTATGACATGTGTTTTTTGTCTTGTAAAAATTTAAAAACAGGCTCCAAACTTACATTTTGACATATTTACATGATAATTAGTGGATTTGAATATGTATTACATGACATGGGTTTACAATAATTACCCAAAACACAAAATCTATCCTGAAATCTATCTCTAATTGGATGCAAAACAAGAAATCGTATGGCTGCCAGAAATTAACAAGGACATGACATGGTACCTTGGTAATCATTGATTATTATCTTATTTCAAACGTATAAAACAGTCCTTCAAAATTCTCGTATGGCATAATTTGTTTTCAACATTTTAGGTTAACACATAATAGTTTTACACAGTAAATGATGTCAGCTCACAAACTTGATAGTTTGACAACACTGACTACTGAAGACAAAATCCAAACACAGAAACAGACAAAAGTACCTATTGTCTGTGACGAAGATTCTGGTCTTGGTATGGACGAACATATACAGGTTGGTTTTATTTATTGAACTCCGAAGAATTATGATAAATTTCATTATTATTATTTTTTTTGTTTTTAAGTAAAAAAAATAGATACGACTAAAGATCGATTTATTTATTTATTTTTTTCAACGGTTATATTAAATAAATTTGATTTTGATCTATTGGAACACTTGAGTGTTACAAGGATTATTACGATTTTCGATGGTGTGTACTTGCAGAATACTGACAGTCCATTTCTGATCATTTATGTGTAACTGTTTTTGTGGACTGATGAGTTATTTTGATTGAATTTTAATAAACATGTTTAATGTTTTTATGTTTTATTTTTGCAGAATACTGACAGTCCCTTTCTGTGTAGTAGTTTTGGTGGATTGTTGTCCTTAGCAGATGAAGAAACACACAATACCAGTCTCTCTGAGGTAACTAGTCCTATAACACAAATATCATAGGAAGTATCAAAATCTAACAAAACAAGCAAACAAAAAAACAAAACAAATAGAAGTCTAGAGCATGTATAGCATTATAGCATTAGCAGCTGAATACAGTGCTTGCACGTTTTATGTATGCAATAAAGAATCACATGAGTTGCTCTTATCCCAATAGTTTTATTCTCAGGCAATTGCCTACAGAATACATAGACATGCAGTTATTTAAGTATTGTCAAAACATTCATTTTGAATTTCTGTCAAGGACAACTTCTTTTCAAATTACATTTTGTATTGAAAGCTAAAATTTTAGAGTGTTGGTAACGAATAGACTAAAGTTTCTCAATACATAAAATATTCTATATTTGTAGCTACAGGGAAAACTTCCAAAATTAAAGAACAGTGATTCATCCCTGGCAAAGAGAGCTTTATTTCACCACAAACGTCAGTTAGACACAGATACACCCAGAATACCAAGTAAACGACAGTGTAGACCAAAACACAGGAGACCATTTAAGACATCATTATCATTTGGGGTAATTAGATATAAAATACCTAGTTAAAAGCGATTGCTCTTGTAAAATTGTGTTGTTATTACAAAGTGGGACGCTGATGCTATAAAAGACAAAATTCAATAATATTTACAACAAGCCTTCAGTGTTTTTTCTTCAACTTGATGTTACTATTAACTACTAATTGGCATAAATTAAACGTGATTTAGAGAACCATAGCATTGGGTGTGACATGTGTAGATGAACAATATAGATGTAAGAGGCAAATATCAGAATATAGAAAATCAACAAATTCTATTGAAAAGTCTAACATTTTCTTGCGCAATGAATCTTTTCCTTACTGAAAGGCCTCCAAACCTATTTTTACACAGTTTCCCTAATAGCTTATTAAACCATTACATTTTTACAGGACAGCCCACAACAAAAGGAAAACTTAATAAAGGACAGTCCCCAACAGAAAGAGAACATAACAGCTGTTGTAGATAAATTATTTGATGAGGACCATCTGATAGCTGATGGCAGTAAGCCATACTGTCTCCCTACAGTGTCAGGAAAACACAGAGATTTGACCTCTATAACCCCAGACACAGTAAGTATTTCTCATATGTCTCCATGGTAGCACACTATTAAATAATTTAAAAAATGTCTTTCTTTAAACTATGCAGTATTTAAAAGCTCAACATTGTCTGAGAGCTACAAACCACCCCATAATCATTAAGATCACTGGGAGATCCAGAAAGGGGGGATCCGGGGATTTGACTCCCGATTTTCTGGAAAAAAAAATTTGAATTTCGTGAAGAATTTAAAAATAACAAAAACTCGCCCAGAACCCCTTTTTTGACTGAAGTCGAATTGAATCACATTTTTTGAAAACAATGTTTGTTTTTACACGAAATTATATTCATACCGATCATTTCAGGTTGTAGATTTGCTGTCCGGAAAATATGGCGACGTGGTTGGAAATTACAGAATTTTAGATTGTAGATACCCATTTGAATACGAAGGAGGACATATTCAGGTAACATTTGTTTTTTCTTGTCAGTAAATTTTCAATGTATTTTATGTTTCCACAGTGCATATGCATTTTGTAAAATCAAAACATTCGTATTATCAAAATTTGAAATTAAACACGCATATTCATCATTTCATAAGGTTCATAAGCACTATCTTGAGCTCAATTTATACTGAATATAATAGAAAATATTAAATAATTGACTTTTTTGGTTGACAAATGCGAAGATTTGCTTCAATATTTCAATAAAGTTACGCATATAAAAGTACAATCTTCAGTTTGATAGGATATATGACTGAGACAGTGTTTGTAAAGACATGAAGTTTGACATGCCTATTCATGAGGACTTTTGCATTTGCAGGGAGCAGAAAATTTGTACACACAAGATAATGTTCTACAATTGTTAGAAGAAAATAAAGAATCTCCCGATGGCAAGCGTAATATACTGATTTTCCACTGTGAATTTTCTTCAGAGAGAGCACCGAAAATGTAAGTAGTTTAAACTTAAGTCCCCACACACTTTCAGCGCAAGTTGCAATATTTTTTTAACGAAAAAATTGTTTTCTCAAAGATGAATTAAATTGAAATGAATAAAAGTCAATTTAGCATAATGAAAGTGAATGTTTCAAAATGTAATGGCAAACCTTTGAATTAAATTGTATTTATTTGAACTTTAGAAGCAAAAAGTAAAAAGTAAATGTTTTTTTACTGTTCTTTAGGTGCAGATTGTTAAGAAATAAAGACAGAGAAATGAATGCAGCTAATTACCCAAAACTGACCTACCCAGAAATCTATTTGTTGGATGGTGGTTATAAAGCATTTTACTATAATCAAAAGGTATGACCAATAACCCTCTAAAATTTACCAAACAATGCACCGTCCATACATGTGAAAAAGTTAGTTCTAGATAGAATATTTGACAGATTTTGATGTAATCTGTATACATCTACTCATCTACTTCCGCTTCTCTTAAAAGATTCCTGTAATGTCATAAAGCGCTCAGAGGTAAAAGCTCGAAGGTAAAAGAAACATAAAGTCCCAATACACTTATACAGAATAAACAGTCACCAATAATACACTTATACAGAATAAACAGTCACCAATAATACTATACAGAATAAACAGTCACCAATAATACACTTATACAGAATAAACAGTCACCAATAATACAACAATTTTTAATAGATTTCTTCACATTTCTGAAAGCTTCATGAAGCTTTTAGTAAACGAACATCATTCGCTTTAATAACTATTGATTGTTCGTTTTTTATACTTGGGCTTATTTCTATACCCATGAAAATAATATAACTAAACAAGAAGAAGAGATGTAACACGTCATTTAAATATCTAGAATAACATTACAAACACAATTGCTATGAATATGTACCATCAAAGTTATCCGCACAAAATTTTAATGCGAGTTCTCGACAGAAAAAAACTTGTTCATTCATTCTCCATCATAAATTGTATTATCGGCAAAATTTTATGATTAGCATCGAAACCAGTGAGATACCTAACTACAGGGATTGGAATATACCTACAATTAAATACTTTAAAGAATAATTTTTGCAACATTGTAAAACACACTATTTATTTAAAATTTAAATCAATTATCATCTTATTTTTATCATCTTATTTTTCCAGGAATTCTGTGAACCAATGAGCTACAAGCCAATGTTACATAAAGACCACGCAGAAGACGTACGTCACTTCCGGACAAAATCAAAATCCTGGACAGCAGGAGAAAAGAGGAAAAATTTGACCAGAATTTTGTTTTGAACAAATTGACATTAATAATACAGTATAGTGCTATTAGTATTAATAAGAAATCCATTTAACTTATTGTAATGATTTAACTTATTGTAGCTATTTTTTATTTCAGGAATTTGTCTGAACTATTTATTTTGTTGTAATGTAATTGTCATTTATTATGTATTGTTCAAAGTATGTAATGTGGAATTCTTCAATAAAGTTTGATAAATAACACGGGTTTATTTATGGACAGTTGGCATTGATTGGTGAATACGATTGATCAACCGTATAATGGGACAATAGTAGCTCTTGAAACATTCTCTGTCCTGTAATTTATCATGTTAGTGTATATATAAACAGTGGTGGTAAATGTCCTGTCAACAATAGTATTCCCAAGGAATAGGAATTGTCTGGAAACTACTGACAATTCATGTTTCAAAGTTGTGTTCTCACGACTCGTTATTTAAAGAATGTTCCCGGGATACATTGGTCAACACTCATTACTTTGTTTCACTCCTTGCTTTTCCAAGTGTTCATTTTTCACACGACACGTTGGCCAAGACTCATACCTTTGTCCCATTTTTGCTTTTCCAAGTGTTCATTTTTCACACGACACGTTGGCCACGACTCAAACCTTTGTCATATTTTCTGCTTTTCCAAGTGTTCATTTTTCACACGACACGTCGGCCAAGAATCATACCTTTGTCATATTTCCTGCTTTTCCAAGTGTTCAGTTTCACACGACACGTTGGCAACGACTCATACCTTTGTCATATTTCCTGCTTTTCCAAGTGTTCATTTTTCACACGACACGTTGGTCAGGAATTATACCTTTGTCATATTTCCTATTTTTCCAAGTGTTCATTTTTCACACGACACGTTGGCCACGACTCATACCTTTGTCATATTTCCTGCTTTTCCAAGTGTTCATTTTTCACACGAAACGTCGGCCAAGAATCATACTTTGTCGTATTTCCTGCCTTTCCAAGTGTTTATTTTTCAGTTTCACACGACACGGTTACACTTTGCTCGAGACCTTTACCTTTGTTACACCCCTTGCTTTTCCAATTGTTCATTTTTCACACGACACGTTACCATTGTCACATTTCCTACTTTCTAAGTGGTCATTTTTCACTTTCACACGACACGGGTGCCCATTGCTCAAGATGTTTTCTTTTGTCACACTTCTTGCTTTTTCGAGTGTTCGTTTTGGCATCAGCAATTTGCTCAAGACTCATACCTATGTTGTACTTCCTGCTTCTTAAAGTGTTTTCTTTTCCCACGACACGTTGCTTAAGATAAGTAATGAAGGGATATGGTCTAAATGCACATTAGACAAAGTCTAGATATAAAAATATAGTAAAACCAATCGAACAACGCTTTTATTTTTGTTTTTCATCTTAATTGAAGTCACCGTCAGTTCTTCAGCAATGAGCTTTGCTCATACCTCATAGTAAGTTCAGAACGGCACCTAGCAACGATTTGAGCCGAATGCTACATTCATTTTCCTTTACCCATGGATGCAGGATCGTCAGCAAAAATAATTTTATTTGCAAACTGTTCTTACAATCGCTGTCACCCGTTGCCCGACAAAAAGAGTAACAGAAAACAATCACAACACTTAACCAAACGCAGGACACTCAACGAGTCAAAAGTAAGAAAAATCAAGGCATAATAAAGTCATGAAATGTGAGCACAATAACAGGTGGTCAGAATAACAAAAGGTAAAAATGCAAAAATTTGACAGTATGATAGTGCATCCATATGAGAAATTCTCTCGAGAACAAGTACGCTATGACTGAAATGGAAAAGAGCATACATCTCTCACATACGGACTCTACTCTATAGGAGAGACTAACTCCAGTATAAAATAAGCAATGACTCACACTTTCCGTTTCATCAAATTTTCATTATTTTTGTCATCGACTACATGCTGTTATTTTTTTCCGTTGCAGCTTTACTTGTCTTTTTGATTTGCCATTATTCACGGAATATTCGTTTAATTATCCATCCAGAATTTTTCATTACTAAAAGATGAAAAGCAGGTGTGTAGTATGCTTGGTTTTCTAATTGATAATATATTTGTCACATTTGGAGGAGCTATTTATCAAAAGCAGGTTGACATAACAATGGGCACTAATTGTGCTCCTCAACTCGCAGACTTGCTTTTGTATTCTTAGGAGACTAAATTCCTTCAGCGACTCGTAAAATTTCATAAAATAAAAGATGCTGGATCCTTCAATCTCAATTATAGATATATTGATGATGTTCTTTGCGTAAATAACGCATTTTATGCTAAATGGATCCCATTAATATATCCACCAGAACTAGAGATAAAGGAAACGACAGAAACACCTACATCTTTTTTGAACTTACATCTCGAACTAGACGAAAATGGTCATCCAGTACTAAAATTTACTACAAAAAGGACGAATTTAATTTCAAAATTATCAATTTTCCTGCCATGGACAGTAATATAATAGCTTCCACTGCTTACAGTATGTTTCACAATTGATACGTTGCGGGAGAGTTAGCACAAATTATACAGACTTTCTCATTAGACATAGTTATCTCCATGACCGCCTTAATAATCAAGGCTTCAAGAAAGTTAAGTCTCATGCGATCATTAAATAAGTTCTTTAATAGATATCAGTCCCTTGTGGAAGAATTTGAAGTTTCGGTCCGAACTCTAATTCGAGATTCTTTTTTTTTTTGAGTATTGATTGACCATTTCTTTCAACTGTCTACGAACTTTCAATAGCAATTGCTATTGAGTTGCTACCGAACACAACAACAATGGAAGGGTAGGTTTGGCATGCCATAAAACCGGTTTAAATCACCATTTCTTTTGAAATGAATGTACCAAGTCAGGACCATTGTGGCCAACAATTTATCCAATGGTTTCCACTTGATTTGTCCTTGTCTGATGGACTTCAACCCTTAACCACTCTATTCAGTAATTTTGTTATTACCCTCCTATACACGTATTGTAGCGATCTAAAAGATACATAAAATTTGTCAAAGGTACAGAGGATTTGCCCATGTCATTTATGTAAATATACGGGACACTAAATAAAGGTTTAGTCTGAACTATGTCAGTCAGAAGTAAGTCTTCATAATACAAAAACATCTAAGTTGTATAATAAACAGTGATATGCTGTACACGTGTTTCAAGGAGTAACCTCTCATCAACAGCATTAAAATCAAAGATATGGAAAGCCATAATCCATAAAATAGTCAGAAAAGAAGTACTCGTTACCAAATATATCGAAACTAATACCAAGGACATCCACCGAGTGCATTACACGGAATGAAGCCTTAGCATTTTTAAGGGGTTAAAATTTTGGTAAAAACGGTAAATTTCTATGTATGTGTACATATCATTTGATACACAGGCTTAGGGACCATTTAACTCGAAGGGGGGGGGGGGGGCTATGTTTTTTTTCTAACAAAATATTAGTGAGCTGATTGATTTTATGTGAAAAAAAAATGATTTTGCTGCCAAAATAATGAAAAAAAAAATTCTGAAGGAGGCTTTCTGCCCAAAAAAAATAATGTCAATTTTGGAAAAAAATATTTTGTTGATACACATGAAAATAAAAAATAAATTTTCTGTCCAGAAAAAAACCATACCCCCCCCTTTCAGGTTAAATGGTCGGTCCCTTAGGCTGTCAATGCGTGTCAGTAAGTATAGGGGGTTTGTGTAAATCATTCAGTACAGAGACTTTTATCAATTTATGTACAGAAGTACATGTAGGATCTCTGTGTACATCATTCAGTACAGAGGCTTTGTCTATCAATGTATGTACGATCTCTGTGTACCAAAAGACATCAATAAATGATCGGTCTCTGTGTACATCATTCATTACAGAGGCTATGAAAATGTAGTTGCAGTGATTTTTGACTATATTCAATACCATATTGATTTTCTGGCCCGTTCTGATGTCAAGATCATACCTTGACAAATGATGTCAAGATCATACCTTGACAAATGCATATATTTTTTTATCATATGCAGAATCAAAATTCACAGTAACTTCGGTATTTAGTTATTTTTTACCACTGGGTCGATGCTTCTGCTGGTGGACTGTTAGTCCCGAGGGTATTCACCAGCCCAGTAGTCAGTACTTCGGTGCTGACCCGAAAGCCGATTCTATTTGGAACCTTACAATATCTATTTTTTTTGTAAATTTTGTTGAAACTAAGGAGTATCTCCCTCGTGCAAAGCTCTGTCTTTAGCTGATTTTGGCTTTCTATTTAGATCATATTTGGTAATTTGTTCTCTATCAGTTTTTAAACATCTTTGACTTAATGGTCTTCCAAACGTTTAGATTTATCTGCACTGAAGAGACATAAGTTGTCGAAATGCGCATATGCAGAATCAAAATTCACAGTAACTTCGGTATTTAGTTATTATTTATTACATACAGTATCTATCATCTATAGCACAGCAGTATAAAGTGAAAAAATATACATTAAATACAAAAAATATACATTAATTAGAAAAAATATACATTAATTACAAAAAAATATACATTAAATACAAAAGAATATACATTAATTACAAAAATATACATTAAGTAAAAAGTACGTAATATTTAATGTATATTTAATCAAGACTCCTAATACCAGAAAAAAATAGACACAACTGAACATTAATTTGGCTCGAATGAGACCATTTTCGTTGACAGGGGGAGCATCTCTTTCAAACTGAAAGGTCGTAGCAAAGTACAAGTCAAGTCTTATACGAAATACGAGACTAATAAAGCTAGATCTTATCAAATAAAAACTAACTGGCAGCAAGATATCTTCTATATTTGTTGACCGACTCGATCGCTCATGTTTTATTGTTGTTCCTCTTACCCCTGAAACTGACAGTAAATTTTTCGGTTCGTTATAGACATCTTATGGGTTATTGGTAATTATGTCAATTTAACCATATGCAAGGAGCAAGAAAAGAGGAGACGGTTCTACTCAGTAATAGCACATCCATAAAAAGTAGAAATAAAATCATCACTTTTGCCATATATAATTCTTGTTTTCAGTCGGCCATTTCTCCAATTTTCAGGGTGAGATATACATTTTAAGCTGACATTCCAGTTTCTTAATTAAGTGTCTCTTATTTCCCATCTTATTTCAAGTAAAATATACTTTTCAAAAATAATAGACAAAAGACAATAGACAATTTTTTATTGCTCAAACAAAAGTCTTCTATATAAAATAGTATCCTATAAATTAATTGAAACGGTACACCTGGTTACGATAAGCAGAATTCTAAAAAAACAATGTTTATGCATATGAATGGATATTTGCACCAATTCCCAAAGCTAAAAATCTTCTAGAACAGACGCATGTGAAGTTTGAATCTAATTTGATTCACTTAAGTTCCTAAATTATTAAATGTGATTCAATAAACCAAGCATCACTTAGAAAATTAAATTCGTTTAATATTGTCAAATTTAAACGGTTTCATTCTGATTTGATGAATGAATAATTTCATTCCAAATGGTTTTTGTCAATTTGTGCAAATAAAAACAAACCCATTTGACAAATATCGTGTTGAAATAATTCCAAATTTGTCAGGAATAAACAATAAAAATCTCTTAGAAAATGTTACTAGAATTGCATGGAAAGTTTGTACGACCTTACCGAACATTAATCTAGTTTACGTCAGTAAGATCCTGGTGCTTCTTAAATATTGTGAGAAACTTAAAAATGTCATTATGTCTCGTTAGTTTCTTGCATATTCATGAAATATGTGCATGTTAACATGCGTTTGTCATTAAAATAACTAAATACCGAAGTTACTGTGAATTTATTTTCTGCATATGTGCATTTCGACAACTTATGTCTCTTCAACGCAGATAAAATCGAAACGTTTGGCAGACCATAAAATCAAAGATGTTCAAAAACTGACAGAGAACAAATAACCAATATAATCTAAATGTAAAGCCAAAATTAGCTAAGGACGTAGCTTTGCATGAGGGAGATATTCCTTGGCTTTCAACAAAATTTACAAAAAATTCGATATAAAAGTTACGATTTTAATGACATGGCGGTGAATTTTTTTGGGCACTTCCAAATGTTAAAGTCGTTCCGTTGCATTTCTTTAGCCACATTTATTTTCTGGTTGAAGATTTGCCAAAATTTGGAGATTGTTCAGTTATCCAGGGGGGGGGGGTGTCTTATTGCTCATCAGAAGTGAGCCAGAAGTCGTCAATTTGTGTTTTTTGGGTTCGGAAGATCTTCTGTATCACTTCTACCTCTTCTCCTTTGATAGGTAGATTAGACGACAGAATCACGTGACAAAGATGGCGTCATGTAGTCTGTCTGATATTATCAACGCAGATATAATTGTATGTGAGCGTGTGAAAGGCAATTTAAAGGCACGACAGGCTTCATTTGACACCCCTGTAAGGACGACAAGGCGATTTGCAATATTTGCTACACTAGTTAAAATATACTCTTTGATAAGTGACGTAAATGGTGCATAAAGCACAGAACATTTGATTTTCAGGGAAGGGGGCTTTTGGATTTTTTTAGAAAAGAATTATCTGGCCCTAATTTTTGCTAAAAAAAACTCTGAGCAGCACCTGGGGTGAAAAAGATATTAGGCCCTCGACCTGTCCATTAGATAACAAACCCTGCTTTCCTAGATCTGGCATAATGTACCGGTATCGCGGGCCAAAAAAATCCAGGCTCGGATTTAAATCCGCCCCCTTTCCCCGGAAAATCAAATAGTCCATGCTCAAGCATGAATTTTGTCATCCAACATCAGAAATACAGCAATATTCGACGCCATATTGATTCTGTTGTGTTTTATTGCTTCTCCTACAGAATATCTCCAGAAGCGGTCCCGATCCATTTTTTTGGACGCTTCATCGGAAGATATCCCGGAGATGTAAAGAAGAGAGCAAAAAAAAAAAAAAAAAAAAAAACACGCCCCAGCTGAAACACTTGTTTCCAAAAATGTAACACTTGATACGTCATTGCGGCACATATCATTCATTATCTTTATTTCCTCATATAGAGATTACATATGAACATTATATAATGGAAACAAATTCAATAACTAAATAGCTATGAACTAAATAGCAATTTGTACATATATATTAAAAGATAATATATATAAAAGATATCATAATGGAGTTTCTTGTCGTAAATAGTTTCATATTAAAATGTATGGTTTATATATATAGTTTTTCAAATTTTTTGTCACTAGATATATACATTTATGCTTGATCTGATTTGCCATTTAAAAACTGTAACAAATTTGTACCCTAGAATGAATGACAAGCGTTATCTAACATCATAAATATAGTTTTTAGTCTTTAAACAACATCTGAATTCATCTTAATGTTTCCGTTTTCTGTCCGAATGATAAATATGAAAAAGATAGGAAATGGGGTAAATGTCAGGGAGACAGCATCCCATATCCAGGTTAAAACAACCCAAAACAAAGCATCTAGGGGTCAACGAACGGTCTTCAACACAGTGAGGAACGTATTTTTCGTGTTTCGTATTTTTGTGCTCTGATTTCAAGCTGGTCACCCAAACTTGGAAGTCCGCCGACAAAAAAAAAATAGAGTATACATTTTTCAGAATTGCTTTGTCCTGTTGCATGAATCAATTCCCTTATTTACATAATGTACTTAATGCAAACTGTCCCTCTGGTAGTTTTATTGTGAAAATGACACACATTTTGGTTGGAATAGATACACCCTTTCTCTTTCGGTATTCATAGAAATGTAAATTTGCAGACATTTCACAACAGAGGTTACATAACTCGAAACCACCATAGCAAAAATTACGTGAATAAATACAAAGAGTCATTTCCTAGTCGTTATATCTAATCTTAAGTAGAATTTTCTGTAGAAAGTATTCATACACGACCAAGGTTAAACTGTCTGGATAGATCACGACTATTCACATGAGAATGTAGTCATGTAGCATTTAATATTACCATACTCTTGTAAAAAATTTACTTCTCTTTTTTCAGAAAAGTCTAACGACTACAGTTTGAGTGTCCAAAAATTATATTACAATAGTACTTGTGCAGTTTAGATTTATTTATAGAAACTTGTTTTTTTATCATTACTGGCTCGATGCCTCTGCTGATGGACTGTTAGTTCCAAAGTGTATTCACCAACCAAATAGTAAGTACGTCGGTGTTGACCAAAAACCGATTTTAATTTTGAAACTTGCAATATTTCAATTTGAGAAAATTTTGTTTAAAACTAAGGTGTATCTCCCTCTTGCATAGCTCTTTCCTTGGCTGATTTTGTATAAAACTAAGGTGTATCTCCCTCTTGCATAGCTCTTTCCTTGGCTAATTCTGGCTTCTCTATTGATCCTAATGGTTATTTTTTTCAATTTTCACACATATTTCGGATAAGGATTCAGAATGATCTGTACTAAAGAGACATAAGTTGTCGAAATGGTCAGAAGCAGAAACTAAATTTCCAGTAACTTTGGTATTTTGTTATTTAAATGAGTTGGGTAGAATTAGTCAAAGGGATTTATATTGAATTAACAATAAGCCACAGAGCATCTGACCAATTCACCAAGTATAAGTAGAAAAATCTTCAAACAAGTACACCAGTTAACAAGAACATGAATCTTTCAAAGAAATAAACAAGTTCATGAATCTTCAAACAAAATCAACCATGACATGAATCTTCTCATGAAAAACATATAAATCTTCCAACGAAAGCAACGAGTAAGAGGAAACAAGAACAGGAATATCTTAAAAAAAGGAAATCAATAACAAAACGAAATCAAGTTTTGGAATCTTCAAACGAAATCTATGAGTGAATGAATCTTCAAACGATGTCAATTTTTTGAAACGGAATCGACTGGTATATGAAACATCTAACGAATTCAAATAGTACAAGAACCGTTTGATGACATCAACAAGTACAAAACTCGTCCAACCAAATCAACACGTACAGGAAGCTTCTAAGATGATAACAGATCTTTCCCTCTACAACTAAAGTTTGTTTTTCCTCTATCGGATTCGACTTTACTACCGGAGCTAGCATGTTCAACAATAAGAAGCAGGAGATGCTTACTCTACAGGTACACCTGATCTCACCCATGGTTTTTTATTGGATCCGTGTTGTTCATCTGTATGTGTGTTTTCATTTTCTTTTTTGTCCCGTACTCAAGTGTTGTCCTTGTATCTTAGTGTGTCTGATTTTGCCATTGTCCATGCATTGTTCGTTCTTTTGATTGTCGGTTCGGTTCTGACTTACTTTTCTAACGGATTCAACAAGTAAAGACATATTCTAACGAATTCAGTAAGTATATGAATCTTCTTGCGAAATCAACGGTTACATGAATCTTCTGACAAAATTAACGCATACATGAATTTTCTAAAGCCAAAAACAAACACTGGAATCTTCGAATAAAATCAACTAGTAAATGTATCTTCTAAGGGAATCACCAAGTACATGAATCTTCTAACGACATCCACTAGCAGAAAGAAATGAACAAATAGATGAAGCTTCTAACCAAATCGACGAATACCAGACTCTCTTAGCGACTCCATCTAGTGCAGAAATCTTTTAAGGTCAACATCAAATACAGAAATATTCTACCGGAATCATCAAGTACAGGAATCTTCCAACGAAATTAATCAGAAAATTAATCTCCAAATGACATCAACTAATACAGGATTTTTCAACGAGTATATAAATCTTCTAACAAATCAACCAGAACAAGAAGCGTTTGACGGAAAGAACAAGAACAAGAATCTTCTAACGAAATCAATAACTACAGAAATCTTCTTATGACATTAACACGTACAGGAATATTCTACCGAAGTCAAAACGTACACGAATATTAAAAAAAAAGGAAAAAGTACAACAATGTACAAAAAAAAGAAAAAGAAATACAAGTACATTCAACTTCTAACGAAATCACCTTGAGTAGAGGAGTCCTCTAAAGAAAATCAACAAGTACAGATTCTTCAAACGAAGTCGCTAAGTATATTTATCTTCTAACTAAATCAACAAATACTACAGTCTTCTGGCAAAATCAAGAAGTTAAGAAATCTCCAATGAAAATCAACAAATACACGAATTTTCTAACGAAATTAACTAGAACAGGAGTCTTGAACAAAACCAACTAGTTAATGAATCTTCTAATCCCATCAACAAGTACATGAATCTTCTTGAAAATTCAACAAGCACAGGAATCTTCTTGGAAAATCAATAAGTACTGGACTTTTTTGACGAAATCCACAAGAACATGGATCTTCTAAAGAAATCAACTAGTACAGTTTTTTTAATCGAAATCAACAAGAACAGGATAGTAGTGGAATCGATTAATGAAATCAACACGTTTATGGATCCACTTACGAAATCAGGAATCTCCTAGAGAAAATAACACTGCAAGAGAAAATGATCTTCTCTGGTGAAGTTCCTTGTAAATTGGGGTCTATGATCGGCATTTGTGGCCATTGCGGATGTTCATTGGTATCCCTTCTTTCTAATAAAACATATAAAAATATAAATATGAAAATCAGCAGGAAAATACTCAAAATATTGATCCTCAATCTTTTCTCATGAACAAATATAGATATATTGAGACATTTTACGTCTCACCCTTAAAAACGAGAGGAGTTTCGAAGCTTTTGTTTTGAGGGTGATTTTCCTTAATGCAGCCGGAAAGACTATGTGAACGGTCTCGATACCATTGAGCGAAAGACGTTTCTAGTTCAAGGTTGCTGGCTGAAAGACGCTTCTAGTTCAAGATTGCTGGCTGAAAGACGCCTCTAGTTCAAGATTGCTGGCCGAAAGACGCTTCTAGTTCAAGATTGCTGGCACTAACTATCAAAAGCTTACTTTACTATTATATTTCAGTCAAACTTATAATTCCAGAGTCTAGACTTTTTTTCCAGTCATGTATTATTGAAACAGACGGAGGTTTTCCGAAAGCTTGACCAGATTTATGTTGTATTCAGATTGACGACTTCCGTTTGTTAGATAATTCTGTTGTTTGATTTATAAACATCTTAATTAAATATAACGGTAGCGATGTGTCAATTATTCATCGAGACATAGGAAAGACAATTACAGGAGTTATTACTATAGATATGGCACTGACTATTAAATCAATCTACATCCGGACAATATTTTCCACAAGGGTGAACTAACCATCATCTCCAACAACCGATCAGAGCCGAATCGATTTATTAGCGATGGAAATGATAAAATAATGGTATCCCATTTATATACTTGATATTTTTTATCTTATGTAATATTTTGCAGAATTAAATGATTTTGATTGAAAATTTGACTTGACAATTTCAATCTTATTTGTCTCTAATTACCGTAGAGCTGATTTCGATATAATTATACTGATATGGTAATATATCAATTTACAGAGAAGGACAGAAAATTGTAAGGCTTTTATTGATGTCTTGAAATCCTATCGCCCCTCGAGGATTGTTCTGTCTCATTCTAACATGCAAAAGATAATAGGATGATCTTTTGGTATCTTACTAAAAGCACTGTATGTTTTTGTACAAAACGATTTTGTTTGAACGGACATTTATTTTATGGAAAATCTTTGTTTGAACGTGACAAATACCATATATTACATTTCTAGTGAAAGACAAAACAGTTTATGTAAGTAGAAACTGATATACATCTATATTTAAAATCTGTTAAATGTACTTATTTTTTCTCTGAAGATTTAAAAATGGAAGTAACAAGTATTATATGCCAGACATAGTTTGTTTTATGTCACTACTTTGTTTATTGTTTATTTCTCCATTGGCAAGCAAAATATTTTGTGCTGATATTAGCAATCGTACTTTATATGTATTTAAAAAACACTAAACAAATTAAGAAATTGGTTAATTGCGTGTTTTTCGAAATCGAAAAAGATGGACGGCTTAAAACTAGAATTTATGACGAAAGTGTCTTATTTTGGATTTCCCAGCATAAATTGTTCTTCATTGTGTGTGTGTCTTCAATTTTCTTTTCTGTGCCGTACTCGTGTGATGTCATTGTTTTTTTGGTGTTTCCAATGTTGCCATTGTTCTTGGATTATTCATTTTTAGACAGACGGTTCTCACTTTCTTGTAACATTTGTACCCGTATAGGCGTATATAATGTATCTAAGCTGATACGATATCCTAGAGTTTCCTCCAAATACGAGAACTTCACAAACTGATGTTATAATGTATCTAAGCTGATACGGTATCCTAGAGTTTCCTCCAAATACGAGAACTTCATAAACTGATGTTATAATGTATCTAAGCTGATACGGTATCCTAGAGTTTCCTCCAAATACGAGAACTTCATAACTAATAAAAAACTCTTTCATATAGGGGGATTACAACAAAATTACCGAACGGGGTTGTCAAGAGAAGAAGTCCATGAGACAAAAAGACGATTCAGGTGGAAACCATCGGAAAAATTGTCGACCGTAATTGTCCTGACTTGGTACAGGCATTTCAAAAGAAATGGTGGGTTAAACCGGTTTTATTGCGGTAGTGTCCGGTATTAACTCAACAGTAATTGCTATTGAAAGGTCATAGACAGTGAAAAGAAATTGTTGGATAAACCGGTTTTAAGGCATGCTTAATCTCTCCTTCCATTGCGGTAGTGCCCGGTAGCAAGTCAACAGCAATTGTTATTGAAATTACGTAGATGTGACAAAGTCCGACTGAAATTAATATTCTGTAAACTCTATGGTTGCCATCACGAGTAGGTTAACCAGTACAAAGTAACACGCCAGTCGCAACGTACGATTTTTAACGTACGACTGACGTGTTACTTTTTACGTGTTTACGTAAGACTAGATATAGCACTGAGTCCATTCATTTTATATATCGAATCCGACTTGTTTGACTATTGACTACCATATATCTCGAGACGCGTGACACGTGCATAGCGGCAGACACTTGTCTTGTCGATGCATCGAACTCGTTCATGCTACTTCGTGGAAGAATGTATTACTGTTAAATGGATTTTTAGACTTGAGTATCGATATACTACACTTGTTCTAAATACCTTTATGTCTGATGCCTGGTTTTAAAAATGTATCCTTGTTTTATTGTCCCTTGTGTATGACCTTAACAGTCTACCTATTCATATTGTACAACCAATCTAGCAATTTCATTACTCTAATGATGTGGTAAAACTGACCTATACCTATACCTTCAGAACTACATATATTGTAAAAACTTTTTGAGACTTACTATTGTGAACTAATCTTCAACAATCAGCTTTTGTTTATCAATCTGTAATGACCTGTAGAGGTTTTACCTTGATAAAGTATTGCCTAATAACAAAGACAAATGGACCCAATCATAAGATTTCAATAAATGTAAGAGATATAAATTCCCTTTAAATTATTTTTTCTTTTAATGATGTAATTTTTAATTAATTTCACCAAGTACATACTTTTTCAGTGACTATATGAATTATATATAGTTCCTATTTTCAGAACAAATATTTTTATCTTTTTCCCACAAGATTTAATCTTGTACGCTCTACATATTCTAAAATCTTGCTGGAAAAAGATAATATCTTGAGCGAAATATTTTCCACTGTCGGAATAAAGCGAAATGTTTTTCACCTAAATTTGCTTTGTAATTGCGAACTAGAGGATGACATGCCCCCGCGCAAGGTTGAATCAAATTGGGATTTTTTAGTAATATTTGTGTCTGTAAGACACATATGATGTCCCCGCTAAACACATGTTACTCTAGGTTGCACAGATTTACTATCCAAAATCAAAATCCTTCCCACATGCAAATTTTCAATATAAGTACAAATTATCTGCAAAATAAAAACTTCCTAGCGTAAAAACTGTAGGAAGAGTTGTATGGACAAACTATGTACCCCCTACTACTAAATCACCGAAAAAATGACGAAGATCCACAATGTATAATTTTAACAAAAATTAACCAAAATCAAAATCCTTACCACGTGCACATCTTTAATATAGGTACAAAAGATCTGCAAAATAAAAACTTCCTAGCATTAAAACTGTAGGAGAAGTTGCATGGACAAACTATGTACCCTCTATTACTAAATCACCAAAAAATGACTAAGTTGAACAATGCTTAATTTTGACAAAAATTACCCAAAATCAAAATCCTTACCACATGCACATTTTCAATATAGGTACAAAAGATCTGCAAAATAAAAACTTACTAGCATCAAAACTGTAGGAGGAGTTGCGTGGACAAACTATGTACCCTCTGTCTCAAAATCATAAAAAAATGACTAAGTTCAACAATGTATATTTTTTTACAAAAATTAACCAAAATAAAAATCCCTACCACATGCATATCTTCAATATAGGTACAAATTCTCTGCAAAATAAAAACTTTCTAGCTTTAAAACTGTAGGAGGAGTTGCGCGGACAAACTATGTACCCTCTATGAAAAAACTGTAGGAGGAGTTGCGCGGACAAACTATGTACCCTCTATGAAAAATCACCAAAAAATGACTAAGTTCAACAATGTATTATTTTGACAAAAATAAACCAAAATCAAAATCCTTATCACATGCACGTCTTCAATATATGTACAAATGATCTGCAAAATAAAAACTTTCTAGCATAAAAACTGTAGGAGGAGTTGCGCGGACAAACCATGTACCCCCCTCGGACGGACGGACGGACGGACGGACAGGGGTAAAACAATATGCCCCCGACCTATCGTCTCGGGTGCATAAAAAAGGCAATCATGAATATAAAATGATTTAAAAATTTATCATTCTTTGCGTGTTGGTTATGATTACATAACACGAGACATTTTGATGGAAAAATTAATTACTTTTAATTTGGTCAATGAAACCATGGCACAAAAGCATTTAACCTTTAAAGGTTACAACTTATTGATTACAAACGATACACTACGAATACTAAGTATTGTCTTTCTTTCCTTCATGTAAAAATAAAACGGTTCAAGTGGGAAAGTAGGATGCCAAACAAAACTAGGCAAGCAAAGCTGACACATATGTTATACAGGTGAGAAGCAGTACCAGGACTATTTTTTATTTGATGAAGATGATGGACAAAATATGAATGGGTTTATAGTAGTCGCACAGCGAAGTAATGAAATGAAATAGAAGAAATACACATAAACGCAAAAAATAGAATAAGACATTTTCTTCAATAAGTGATGGATATAAAAAGTACCAATGACTAAAAGTGTTATTGTACAGTTACTGAATCAAAGTTAGAAAGTACCGAAGTATCAGTCCTAACACGGAAAGTCCAAAGACAACATAGGAAACACAATAAACAATGGCATCACATAAGTACAACACAGAACGTACATACATGGCTTTGAGTTGTTATTACTCCCCTTTGGGTCGTTGTCTCTTTGACACATTCTCCGTTTCCCTTCATTTTTCTATACATACAGATCAACAACATGGATTCAATTTACAATCATTATTGAGATCAGGTGCACAGGTAGAGTAAGCATCTCCTGTTTCTTATAAGACACAGACCTTGTTGAACATATCTATTGCAGTAACAGTAGAGGTAAAAAAGAAAACCTATCAAAATCTTTTGTCATCTGGGAAAAAAATATCCCACAGTGGTCCACAATTCAAGAATTTGAATGCATCCTTGTAACCAAGAAAAGTTACAATATTGATTAACAAAGATTTTCCCTTGGGTATTTTTAGTGTTTCAATCTTAATATGTTCAGGTTTGAGCTGAAAATGTTATTTTGAAATATGAAATAATGTGTTTTCTGATTAAATATAATTACTTCTATATTCAAAATCAAGTTGATTCATTTGTTTTTGTCAGATTCGCGGTAATCAAATTATTTTGAAATATAAAACGTCAGGCGTAAAATGTATTGTTTTTATTTCTTTTTATCGAAAGTTAATGAAAAACCAATAACGAAAGTAAAAACATATTTGAGCTAATTTGTATTTTAACCGCTATATATGTCAGAATATATGTGGCTAAATCTCTGTTGCATGGAGGAAATATCAAAATTGTGGCTAAATCTCTGTTGCATGGGGGAAATAACAAAATTGTGGCTAAATCTCTGTTGCATGGGGGAAATAACAAAATTGTGGCTAAATCTCTGTTGCATGGGGGAAATAACAAAATTACCGAACAGAATTGTCAAGAGCCGAAATCCAAAGGGCACAAAGACAAGGCAGTTGCAAAACCACCAGAAGAATTTCAAACCGTAATCGTCCTGACTTTGTATAGGCGTTTCGAAAGAAATGGGAGGTTAAACCCGTTTTATGGCCTCCCCATTCATTGCACTAGTGTCCGGTAGCAACTCAACAGCTATTGCCGAAACCAAGAACACTGTACGGACCGAAACTTCAAATTTTCCCACAAGGGACTAATATCTATAAAAGAACCTTTTGAAAATGATCGTTAGAGACGGAATTTTTTGAAGCGTTGGTTGATAACGTTGTTACGGAGATAAATATGCTTTATAAGAAAATCCGAATAATTATAGCTATCTCTCGTGTAACGAATTAACTCTGAAATATACATTGCAAGAGAAGTAGGAATATTACTCTTCATGTGCAGGAAATCGATACGTTTGAAATTAAAGTGGCCCCTTTTGTCGTAAATTTTAGTACTGACCTTACCATTTTCGTCAAATTCGATATGTAAGTCAAAAAAGGATGTAGATCTAGTTATTTTTGTTGTTTCGTTTATCACCTATTCTGGAGGATATCAAAATACCGAAGTTACTGTTCAGGATCTATTGATAAGTTTCATTCAACTATATGGAAAGAATATCATCAATGTAAAGTCAACGTAATACTACATCCTCATTGTGTAAACATAAAGTCAACGTAATACTA